>OX101788.1:33766018-34006018 GCA_944452715.1 Ophion slaviceki | reverse complement strand
ATAATATATGAATTTTTTAATCAAAATGCTAAGCACATAGAAGAGCAATATTCCAACAATATTTTTTAAAAAATTCATCCAAAAATTTAGAAAATTCAGCCGGTGGGACCTGGTTTCCGGAGACCCCTCAAAAACGGTGGACACAATTTCTCAAAGACTAATGCACCTCTCATATTGAAATTTTGCGCACTTCTTCAAAATAGCATTGACTAGTGATTGAATGAAGGTTTTTTTTATTTAGACTGCTACTAATTCTACAAGGCTATACGTAGTGTAAATTGTACCAAAAATTCAACTATTTTGCATACAACACTGCCAAAAATTCAAATATCAATTTTTAAAAAAATCCTTCGTCCAATCACTAGTCAATGCTATTTTGAAGAAGAGTGAAAAAATTCAATAAGATCGGGCATTATTTGTTGAGAAATCGTGTCCACCGGTTTTTTAGGGGTTTCCGAAAACCGGGTCCCATCGGCTGAATTTCCCAAATTTTTAAATGAAATTTATCTAAGTATTGTTGAAATTTTGCTCTTTTATATGCTTAACATTTTAAATAAAATAATTTATATGTTATATTTTTTTAATAGAGAAAATATGCTTGTATTGGCTTTGAAACCCACGTAACCCCTTAAAACAAAATTATTATGTTTAAACTTGATGCCCGTTTCTCCCACAATTCCGGTATTCAGCCGAGGTGCCCGTTTTGCTCTACTGTCCATTTTGTTACAAAAGTAATTAAATTATAAGTGTAATTAAATTACAAAAGTAGTTTAATTACAAATGTAATTAAATTACAAAAGTATTTTTTTTCCTTAGGTACACGGTTATCGTATTTGCTACCTATTCTTCCCCTCATTGTGCCCGTTTCTTTCCTTTACTGTTTACTCCTTTTTTCTCCATCTTTCTCACTGTTCCCCCCCCCCCCCTCTTGCGGCCGCAGCGGACTTCCCCCTCTGTATTATATTCATCATGACATTTCTGTCATGGGTGTAGGGAAACTGCGAAAAACCTACACCAATACAGCCGGTCATCGAGTTCGCCCCCAAGTCGTGGAACTAGTCTTATTTCGCCGCGAAATGCCGAAGAAAAACATTTCACGACGAAATGTACGCGACTGGGATTCGAACCTGGGACCTCCCGGTCCGCTGGTTTAGTGGCGAGCACGCTAACCACTAGACCATCGCACCGGTGTGTAATTACAAAAGTAATTTAATTACAAATGTAATTAAATTACAAAAGGAATTAAATTACAAAAGGAATTAAATTACAAAAGTAATTAAATTACAAAAGTAATTAAATTACAAATGCTGGAAGTAATTTGTAATTAAATAAATTCTAATTACAGACGCTCGAAGTAATTTTCAATTAAATAATTTCTAATTATAAACGCTTGAAGTAATTTGTAATTAAATAAATTCGAATGACCAACGATCGAGATAATTTGTAATTAAATGATTTTTCATTACAAATGCTAAAAGTAATTATTAATTAGATATGTAATTTCATTACGTGGGTAATGGCCCACGCCCATCTCTGTTTACACCTAGCTCTTGGTCGGAAAAAGCGCAATATTTCTGAATTTTTTGTGGGAGAACGTTTGCAGATTTTCAATTTTTTTTTACTTTAAAGGGTATGGTCCTAGGTATGTTATACAATTTTTTTATGCTGAAAAATATTTATATATTATAACGTTGCGTTACGAATATCGAGACTAACCGAGAAAGGTGAAATAAGCGGGCTGGCGTAGCTCAGTGGTCAGAGCAGTCGACCGGCAATCGAAAGGTCCCGGGTTCGAATCCGGCCAAGAAGCGCACATCATTTTTTCTCGGATGATTCTCTCGCAGTTTTTTTCGGGGGGTTTCTGCTGTTTGGAAACATATTGTCCGAAATAAAAATAATGAAACGCATTCAGTTTTTGTATGAAACTATCGGCAAGGACAAAAGATTTATTAAAATAATGATTTTTGGGAAAAAGCCGGCCGTAGTTCAAAGTAAAAGTATCGATTTTCGGTTTAAAAAACCCTTTATTTTCGTTGTTAAAAAAACTGCATCGAACGAAAAATTCCTTCTTTCAAGCACTGTTTTTTATGAGAAAATTTGAAGTTGATCGGTGCAGCGGTTTTTGGGATATTGTGGTAACCGATTTTGTAAAAGTAATTTTGAGAAAAACGCGTTATAGTTCGCCAGTTCGCGGAATCTACGTGTAAACGCCCATAATTTCCCCAATGTTAAACGGATCGACTTTTAATCATGCGAGAATACTTTGAAGTGTGATATTTTCAGAATCCGTCGAAAACAAAAAACCGATGTTTAAAAAAATCTCAACTAGGTGAGAGATCTAGTTCCTCAATGATTAAATTCCATTTGGTGCTGGTGTCAAATGAGCAAGCAATACTTGTCACTTGTTCGATACATTTTTACAAGAGCGACTCATAACTTTGTAGCGCGTAAATCGAATAACGTTGATAAGGAAACTGAAGAGGTTGAAGTTTGCATCGTTGCAATGTAATGCAAATGAATCTTTGCGAATTTCTTTTAGCGGATTTTACATATCAAAATGCCTCAACCATTTTTTACGATCATCATTTCGAGATATAAATTCAAAAATTGGAGATTTTAGACCGAATTTTAAATTGGATGAACGTTCAGATCTCCACTTCGAATGAGTTCGAAGTTTGAATCCTTAGAATGCAATGAAATTGAATTTTTAATTTTTGTAGAAATTATTTTTGGTCGGTTCTCATAACGAAGAAAATACCTTCTTACAATTATCATTAGGTTGGCATATAAGTAATGAGATCTTGAAGTTCCAGACGAATAGCTCATTACTTATAATATTAACCAACCTAATATTACACAGTAGAACGACCGTCCCAAGCAAATCCAAACGGAGTTGGTGCAATTACATATTGATGAACGACTAATACAGTGATGATGAAGTTTGCTTCGTTGGAACGCAATAAAAATCAATTTGCTTGTCCGGACTTAATTACCACATCTTATTAACCATGTACAAATAACCGTTAATGATAATTATCATTAATCACGCTCGTTCACTCTGAAAATCTACATCATATCGTATCCATAAGAAGACAAACCACGAGTCCTCAATAGCATTTGGTTTATTGCACAAATTTCAAAATATGATCTCATTTACGACAAAAACATCTTCGTGCTTATCTATAAGACGATTTCCTCAAGAAGTATCTGCGCAAAGAAAAAAAAAACTCTCGAACAAGCTTTGAAGCACAAAATAATCGAACAAAAAAAATAATCCATCAAAACGTATCGGTCTTTCTTGATTCCAGTCTACTTTTACATTGCAGTGTTAATGAAAAACCTTCTGATTCTTCATTTTTCGTGCATACAAAGGTCGAAACGGAATCGGCGATATAGAGAGGGTAGACATTCCGCGGCGGTGAATCCGCTCCCGTTTTTCCCTACAAGGGTTGTAAAGGGGTAGCGAAGGGGTGGAGAACATCAGCTTCGCGATGTTGCAGGGAAAAGTGTCGGTCGAGCATCGGAGTGGCTGGATTTTTGTGTCGGTGGAAGAGGGTTTTCGACATAAATCGTTGCTGGTTCTACTTTTATGTATGGTCGTCAGCGAGAGCTGAAGCAACAGGACGATACCGGGATGCAAGAGTGGCCGACAGAGGCATTGTTTAAAATACGAACACTTAGGAAAGCGGTATGCGGCACGACAGAATATGAAGGATGCCTGAGCTCTAATTTTTTTCTTAAATGTGCGGTTATGTACAGGGCGATTGAAAAAAATGGTTTGCACGACTTGTCATGATTTTTGTTTTTTAGGATTCCCATTATCATGCATAATTTATATTAACATTAAAATACAGTTACAAAATACAGTTACATACAAATTTGAAATAAGTTATCGAACAAAATAATGTGAAAAAATATTATTTTTGAAGAGTTATTGTAGGGGGGTAGAGGCATGTTAATCGGGTCAGGGACATGTAGAAGGTCAACATAACCTCACAAATTTTCCAAACCAATTTTCTCATAGATGGTTACATTTTTTAGGAAAAGCAAAGCATTAGGCTCTGGAGAATTACCTGACGCAGAGCGTGATGATTTCCTTTTCCCCTAAATATTATTCATCCTTGAGGAATCCCTGTTCGAAAATTTCAGCTATCTCTCTCGTACTCATATGTCACGTGGTACATCTTCTACTTCGCCTTAAAAGATTTGAACGGGACTACCCCTACATACACATGCATATTCATATCCAGATATGCGTGGATATATGATTTCCGATGCTGAGAGATAAAATGGCGGGCCCTATGCGCAAGGGGGTAAAACGTGCGTCCACCCCCGTTGCCGAACGAGCCGGGGTAAGTTGCTCAGCAGACGCGTAGGATGGAAGCATTAACCAACCCTTTGCGATTATTCTTCTCTCTTTCTATCCCTCCCTCCCTCCTCTCTCTCTCTCTCTCTCTCTCTCTTGGTCTCCCACTTACATTCACTATCACCGTTTATCATCCCCCGCACCCTTCATATATCTCTCGCTTGTTCTGCGGCGAATATAGCCGCGAGAAAAGCGGAGCACGTATTTCATAGTCGCGAATGCGCGCATTAAAAGGGGGATGCCTTGATACTGCTGGTTTCCAGTCTCAATAGGAAGCTTCTAAAGAAATATATATATATACACAGTGGAATATAAGACTTGCATATATACACTTGAGTAAAGGAGGTGGAGTAATAGAAGTGAAAAAGTATGATGGCAAAAGGGGCATGAAAGTGACGTGCACTCTTTATCGCGACGATTCCGACGAATCTCTGGCCGGTATTTATATATTTCGAAGAGAGTCACTTTGTGCTTCCTTTTTCTTTCGTTACCTCAGCGACGATTGTTCTGCATTCGACGACCGATCGATGAGAATGCGGTGCTTATATGTGGCTCGAAAAAAATTTGATACTCATCGTTGACTCTCGGTCTGCGATGCTAATAATTCTTTTCACTGAATCATATGATGCATTGAGAAATTTGAAACTTCGAATTGTATATTAAGATCTCTTTAATCTATATTCATATATTGATGATCGGATTATCGCATTGAAGGTTTTGGAAATTTTTGTTTTGCATCGTTGGAATGCAATGAAAATGGATATTTATGAATTCCTTTAATTTCATTTAGCCGATTTTACTTTTACGAAAACCCTCAGCTGTTTTTTAACATAATTATTTAATGATTTACAAAATAAATGTACAGAAAAAGCCTTCTGTAATAATAAAAATGAGGAAAACAAAATGTAAAAAAGAGCTTTCGTTGAGTTCCAACGATGCAATACTTCAGCACTATGGAAGTCATTCGTATCTATATCAACAGCTTCTCCTATCCAGATTTATATCGACAATCGATTCGCATTATTTTTTATTATCAGTATGACTACTATTTATTATTCACTGCTGTTACTATCATTATTACTTTAGAAGCTTTATCATCAATACCGGTTTTACGTAAAAATAAGACAGGATCGATTATTGATGACATCGAAGTTGGAATCGTAGGAATGCAATTGAAATACGTTTTTTATACTTGCTCAAATTTCTTCTAGCAGATTTTAGCTGCGAGAATCCATCAACCATTTTTTGAGATGCGTATTTAAAGATCCGCAATCGAAATTTGCAAAAAATCGATGACATCACTATAATGATAAAGAGACAAAAAATACGAAAAGGAATTTTCGTTGCATTCTGATGATGAAAACTTCAACCCGATGATTATAGCGATGTTCAAAGAGTTTAATTGAATAAAGTCACGGCTGTTGATCGAATAAGCTTCCCAAATGCTTTTGATAATTCATAAAGATATTCAAGACGGTGGTAGCAGTAGAAGAAAAAAATGCTGGAAGCGAAAATGCGTTAAATTCACCGTACTCCGTTGATTCAAAATTCAATCGAATCATTTCGCTCGGTCTCTGATTATGGTGTCGTCAAAAGTATTGATGTGTCAATTACTTTTTGCACACATGGATGTACCAAACGAGCGTATTTTATGAATGCTTCTGACAAAATGTACACGTTCATTACGGAACCCGTTCCAAGCACGATATTTCAACTACGAAATTACTGCAGTACCATTGTTTCCACAGGAATCCGGTAATAGCCGTTTCTGCGAGTGCAGGGCATGTGTATATGATGAGAGATGATGGCGAGGCGAGAAGAGCTATGGAGGGAAAGGTATACAGGTTTGCCAGATACACATACGGGAGGATATACCAACTGTGTATAATAGGAACTGGGGAGCTAATGGATCCGAAGGGTGGACTGCAGGTGGTTTCATATTCGGTACCAGATATATGTGTGTGTGTATGTATATATATATATCTATTTGTGTATGTGTGTGTGTGTGTACGGATCTTGACATGCCTACAGATAGAAGGGAGCGAAGCGTTGCAGACATTCGGGCCGTATGCAACGGCTTATAGTACAAACGAAGAGACAGAGAGAGAGGAGAGGAAAGGAGAGAGAGAGAGGGAGAGGAGAGAGAGAAGGAGAGAGAGAGAGGAGAGAGAGGAGAGAGAGAGAGAGAGAGGAGAGAGAGAGAGAGAGAGAGAGAGAGAGGAGAGAGAGAGAGAGAGAGAGAGAGAGAGAGAGAGAGAGAGAGAGAGAGAGAGAGAGAGAGAGAGAGAGAGAGAGAGAGAGAGAGAGAGAAGAGAGAGAGAGAGAGGGGGTGGCTTGACGTGCTTTTGCCACCTGTGTATTAAGGGTGCAGGATTGTGCGCCTACTCCCTTCTCCGGAAAGTGCTAACCCGTTAGCTTTGCTTTGCTTTGCTGATACCTGCATCCTAGCTTGAGGGACCGCGAGCGAGAGAGAGCGAGAGGGCGTCGACAATAATCGAGGGTGCTACCACTGTGGTAACGTGTAACCACGATTTCACAGTGTCGTCACGCTATTATTAGCATTAATATAGTTGATACATGGATCATTGTCCAATGAAATGGAAAGGTGGGGCAGGATGAGAAAGACAGAGAAATCTCAAAGTGAACTAGCTGGACGTCAATGAGGTTGTAATTTGCATCGTTGGAATGCAATGAAAATGGATATTTATGAATTTCTTTAATTTCTTTTGGCAGATTTTACTTTTACAAAAACCCTTAACCATTTTTTAACATAATCATTTAACGGTTTACAATATAAATGTACAGAAGTCATTTGTATTCGTATATATGTTAATAGTTTTTCCAATCCAGTTTTATGTCGACAACCGATTAGCATTATTTTTTGTTATTAGTATGACTACTGTTTATTATTCACTACTTTTGTTATCATTATTACTTTGGAAGCTTTTTCATTAATACCGTTTCTACGTAATAGTAAGACAGGATCGATTATTGATGAGATCGAAGTTTGACTCGTAGGAAAGCAATTAAAATTTGGTTTTTTCACTTCTTTAAATTTGTTCTAACAGATTTTCGCTACGAGAATCCATCAACCATTTTTTTCGATGCGTATTTAAAGATCCGCAATCGAAATTTGCAAAAAATAGTTCGTATCACGATAATGATTAAGAAATAAAAAATAGGAATAGGAAATTCAACACGATGATTATAGCGATGTTCAAAGAGTTTGATGGAATAAAGTCACAGCTGTTCATCCAATAAGCTTTCCAAATGCTTTTAATAATTCATAAAAATACCCAAATAAGTCAAGTTGACGCCTGCACATAAGCTGCGTTTTTTTCCGGCATAATTTTACGTCGTACATGCACAAACACACGCGCGTCCTTTTCGTCGACTCATATCGCAGTTATATATAATATAAATAAAGCAATTTGGACTTACGAGTGCAATTACAGAGCAAAAGTCAAGTTTGTCTTTTTCCATTCTGCCGGTTTGTCACCTGTATACGGTCGTTTGTCATACCGTTCCGCGTATATACGTGCGGGGGTGGTGAACAACGCAGGGGCTTGAGGTGCCCTGCTGGCCGTCGGTGGAAGCGCCTTGTTCATTAGCGCCGAGTCCGACGCATATACGATGCAACGGTGAAGTACTGACACGCTGTTTCGCGAAAGCCCAGCCTCAACGTCGATGGCAATGTTGCGCGCAACTATGTACCTCTGCACCGTAGTTTAACGGTGCAGTTGGCCGAGGCTTGTTGCAGACTAACGGGGAGTTACTCTCGAGTTCCCTGCTTATGTCAGAGCATAGTGAGGGCCAAGACTGCGACCTCATGCACACACGCACACGCACACACACACACACACACACACACACACACACGCACACACACGTACACACACACACACGCGCGCGCACACACACCCACGCACACGCACACGCACATGCACACGCACACACAAACACGTACATGGAAAAAGGTTCGAATTGTTGTTCGAACCCGTTATACCTGTCCAATGTTGGCTTCCAGCGCATGTCACTGCTCGAGCACCGAAATTTTGAAGACATTTTATTTTATTTCAAGGGCCGTCCTCAAGATAGCCAAATGCACTGAAGCTAACATTATATTGATAGAACGGATTTAACCCTTCCTTGACACACTTACCTATATTCGTCACACTGGGTCAATTTGACCCGCATCCACCTCCCCTTACCCGCGCAAAAATGTGACCGGGAAGTTACTTACAGCAAAAAATGTGATAGGGAATGCCCTACTTTATATCCGGCCCTGGCCAGACATGCCTTGTCAGATTTACTTTACCGGGCCCTCCCATGGAACAAACCGGGAAGATCGCAGAATCTTTTTTTACGGGTTACCCTTTCTGTTTGGAAATTACAATCTTCTGGCCGGAACACATTGCAAGAAAGTACATCTTCACGTAATGTCTACCCGGCCAGAACATTGACATGTTCTGAAAAGTGAAGCCTGTCTTTAAGAACTAAAGAAAAGCTACTTTGCTTTTCACCTCATGAAAGATATTTAAAATTGATTGACATGAAACTAATACATCTATTGTAATTCTATTCATCATTAAAAGCATTCATTTCATCAATGATAATCGACGAGGATAACACGCCTTATCATAAATACCGGGATTACGATATCTAATGATTTGAGCATAAAGAATAGCCAAATTATTTAGTGAGGCAAAAAGTAAAGCAGGTCATTCGTGGTTTTTAAACGCCTTGTTGCCACGTTGGGAATTGTCAATGTTCTGGCCGGGAAGACATTACCTGAATGTATTTCGCCAACAATCCTCCAGGTGGCTACAAGCGAAGCGCTGCGCGTAAGCAAGGTACCATCGTACGAGGATAAAAGTTCGTCCTGTGAGTTGTACTACGTACAGAAGTGCTATGCTTACAGCGTACACTTACGCTTATGATATTGCGATACTTGCAAATAATTCTTTTAGTCCAGTAAAAGAGAGGGAAACCCAGTACTTTTTGGCGTAGAATGTGCATTTTTGACTGAAGGTCGATGATTGCATACTGAAATTAACCCCGATAAAATGTTGCCCCTCAACTCGCCCCAACCCTAAGAAATAGGAGTTGAAAACTTAAAAACCGCCGTGTCTCGATAATTAATAGCCCGATCGAAAATGGTTTGAAACAAAAGTTGTTTAGAATAATAAATTTCGTATAAATCTATCTGACGCCCAACCCCCTATGTTTGAAAATAGCGGCACGAAAACGATTCGAGAATTCGGGGTTGATGCGTTTTTGTGCCGCTATTTTCAAAGATAGGAATTGAACGACACATAACTTTATACGTATTTAATTGTTCCAAACAACTTGTGTTTGAAACATTTTTTGATCGGGCTTGCTTTGGGGCCCCAACTTGCGTGGGGGCGAGTTGAGGGTCAACATTTTATCGGGGTTACTCTCAGTATGCAACCGTCTACCTTCAGTCAAAAATTCACATTCTATGCTAAAAAGTGCTGGCTTTTCGTCTCTTCTACTGGATTATTTGCCCTCTAGGCCTTTTCAGCTCGGATAGTGATCTCTTTACGTTTTTCTGTCTCTTTGCCTATCAGGAAATGCGAGTAAGCGTATGTATACACTCATATACTACCTCAGCAAGTAATTCTTCATTTTCATTACCATTCCAAACCCTTTCCTTGCAACTTGAAGTTGTACATTTTTAATGAACATACGTAAAAATGTTCGCAAGATTTTCACGGCCTAAGTCGCCCGAAAAGGATTTTGTCCAATGAAAAAGCATCATTTATCGTCGCGTTCCAACGATGCAAACTTCATGATTATGTTAGGTCGTATATTTTTCGTACAACGACTGTACTAAACGACTCCAAATTGTTACCTTCACCGTCTAGGCTGTGTCGTGCCTTTCGGAGTGCTCGGAGCGCCTAAAAAAAGAGCACTACATTTATTTTCAAATTCTTCGCTTTTAATTCCTTTTGTAAATTATTCTTGTGATGTTTGTGCATTATTAAAGGCAATAAAAAAACGGTACATTTTTTTTCTACTCGGTGTAACGCCTTAATAAAATCGTCGGGGGTAAACATCTACCTCCTTGCTTGCCAGCATCTCGCCCGTTTATTCAGTTGGCTTGCTACGTAATATCTCAGCCGTGCTTGTCCCTCGCACCTGCAGTTAGACGAGCGGCTCCGGAGCTTTACGCGGAGAGCAAGAAAAACTCCCATGCTTTTGCCGTAGACGAAAGGCGAGAAAGACTGCAGTAAAAATGCAGTCTTTCTCGCGTTTCGCCTGCACTCCGCTCTCTCTCTCTCTCTCTCTCTCTCTCTCTCTCTCTCTCTCTCGCTCTCTCTCTCTCTCGCTCTCTCTTATACCCCACGTCACCGTCATCTCTCTCCGCTCTCAAGCTCTCGAGCTTTTTTTCAGCATCACATTTTTTCCACATTCTCATCCCCCGTCGTCGTCGTCGTCGTCGTCGTCGTCGTCATCGCTCTGCACTCTCAATTGCCTGTCGGCTTGTCTTGAGCTTCTGGTGCACGGGGGCTGGAACTCGGCCGCCCTCGCCGAGAATCCAGCGTTTTCTTCGCAACCCGCACTATTTCTGACCTCTCCGAGGAAAATTGCACAGACTTGGACAAACGTTGGAAATATTTTTTCACTCATTTTCGTATATTTTTTTTTTCCTCACGCCGTCTTCCAACCGAGTGGGAGGGTGAGGCTCGATTAACTCCGTTATTATTTGGGCCTGATTAGGGATATACCGATACCGATATGACACCGATAGAGCGGCCGATACGTTCTTCGCCGATTTAAATATCGCGCTCTTTGTTACCATGGCTTTCGCGCGGCAAGATTGGCGAAAGATATCTATCCTATCAATTAACCTCGGTTGCTTCAGAGTGACTTTTTTTTTCAACTGCGGGTCTTATTTTGAATGATTTGCGCAACCGATTGTCAGCAAATAACCTTAATGAGCTCTGCTTTCTTAACAAAAATCTCCCTAAGGTTAAGTTTGATTATTGACTATCTACGTCACAACTAAAAGCCACTGACGTTAAAACCCTGTAGAAACCTGTCTTTTTAGAGTTCAGTTCAATTTCAAGTTTAATTAGTACAATTTTAAGTTTAGATTTTTTCAAGCACTAAACATTAAATTAATGATAAATAAAAGAGTATAATTATATTTGTGTTTGACTTCGACACTCCTTTCGCTCCTGGAAGGTAGGTAAATAATTTTGCACATTTTCATCTTCTTACTTAAGTACCTTTTTAATGTTTAGGTCATTGGTTAGTGTACAAAAAGAAGCATTTTTATTATATCAAGTTTTCTTGTAAATTGTATCGGTATCGGTATCGTATCGGCTAAAACAAGTATCGTTACTTAGCCCTGATAGGTGATCAGATTGTTATTCTTGCCGATTGGGAATCCACTACATTTATAGCAATAACTTAAACTGCAAAAAAACGTGAAACAAAATGGTATATCCAGTATTTTATCAAGGAACTAAAAATAAGTTCACACGCTAAATTTCAAGATCATCGATCAAAACTTAGTATAAAAATCAATAAAAAAGGAATTTCAATATTTTTATCCTAGAATCATATGAAAAAACGGTGCAAACACATACTCCTATGAAAGGTACTCAAAGTGATGGCCACCACTTTCAGTGCACGCTTGCAGTCTCATTTGCATCTATTCTATTGTCTCATTAAGGAGTTTCGGGACTATTGACATCTTACCATTTGATTCAAATTTTAACAGGAAATTCTTTGTCATATACTGAATGGACCCTCTAAATTTTAAATTGTTCGTCTATACTGGTTCTATAAAATGTACGATTGAAAACAACACTTTTTAACATCGGGAAATAGGGAGATTCGGCGATGAGCCTCCGCTAATCGCTGAATGGCAGTTTTATCCACGAAATAACGTGAAGAACGTTTGAAATGTTATAAAAAATGGTCATATCCCTCAGTACATTATGACAATTTCGTCTCCCTTTACATTATGACAATTACGCATCTCCCTATATTAAAAATCATTCCTTTAATCTTTTAAGAATAAGACTCTAAAATTTTATGAAAAAAATGAAAACTGCAAGCAGTTATGATTTTTTTAGTGAAAAAATAGCTTTTCTACGCATTAACCCGTTGCTGATTTTTTCCGCCATTCTCAAATTCGATACAAAAATAATACCGAGAATGTCACATTCTAGAATGTTTAAACTAAAATCCTGTATTTTTATGGGTCATTCGAAACCTCACGGTCAACGCGGCAATTGTTTGAAACATGGCTGGGGTCATTGGGACCCCCTGTGACGAAGGGTTAAATAAAAAGTACTACGACAAAATCGATTTTTTGCATTCAATCTTGATGGATCATATTGAAATTCGGTTTGTGAACATATTTTTAGTTCCTTGATAAAATTCCGATAAAAAATAGTGGTCTCATTAAAAAAAAAATGGACATGATCTTGAAATCTCCAAAGCACCGCCACCTGGATAAACCTCATAGCCACTACTCGACAACCCTCCTCGCACTATGCAATTTTTGCAGGAAAAGTCTTCTCCTAGGTCTGATAGGTGAGGAAATATTTTTACTGCTAATAGTCGTTGCCTCGCCGGTATTCATACGCAAAGTCGTGATATAGTTTACGTATGTTTTTGTGTCGCAGCCTGTCGGTGCGAACAGCCTGCGATTCCGGTGTCGTTTTATGGAGTCGTCGCGACATTTAATTGAATTTCGCTCGCTCGACGATTGCGCGTTTGAAGTTGAAGCCATCCTACTGATATATATATATATATATATATATATATATATAGGCTTGTTCGCCCCATTTCAACCCGAAGAAGACATCTTCCCTCGTTCTCTGACCCATACCCGCTCTTGATTTTCCCACTAGAGTGATTGTGCAGCTTCTCGCTCTCTCTATCTTCTCTCTCGCCCTCTTCGCCGTTCCATTTATCGAGCCCCCGCGAGATATTCGCATTTTGTAGATGCCGTGAGATTTCGTTGTGTCTCGGCAGGGTCAACGAAAAGCTTGCTTCGCAATATTTTGCGGACTGTACACGACGAATCGTGATAAATACGATGGAGAGAGGGAGAGAGAGAGAGAGAGAGAGGAGAATGATGGCGCCAAGGGGAGAAGCTGTACGACGCTTTCGGAAGACGAGACCATCTGAAAATCCTGGAGGAAGAAGATAAAAATAAATCGGCTTTGGCAAGGCTTCCGGGTCTTTTGGTAGCGCGCTCGGAGGTTTTCTCTCTGCCCGCTCGAGGGAAAAGGGCTTTTGCCAGGAAGGACGCGGGAAACGCGAAAATACAGAACGAGAAATATGTATATGCATATATATATATACACACACACACGTTTGCATATGTGTGTTTATAAAGAACGGCGGAGATCGTTGGTAGGCCCATCCGGTGTCGAGAGGGGGAGGGGGTTGTTCTTAATATTTGTAAGGTTTTCATCTCGGCACTACGAGACTACCAACTGGAGGGTCCACGCGAGAAGAAGCAGGCAAGGATGGAGATACAGTTGAGCGATCGTCTTATAGATATATATATATATCGTTGCAAGAAAACGACAAATTCATCGGATGAAACCCTGTCGCGGTGAAAAAGAGGGAATACTCCCTGTAGCCTCACTCAACCGAGAGAAAATAACGTAAATCCGCTCGCATAAAAATCCCCGCTTAGAGAAATACGAAGGGCGAAAATCTTGAATCGTTTCTTCCACGTTCCTCTTCTCCTCTTCGTTCCGCCGTCTCGGCAGGATAAGGGCAAAGATTTCTCGGTAAAGTGCATCGCCTTTACCGATAATCGTGAACCAAATGCGCGAAGCTACAAATCCGTGTTTTCGTATACACCAATCTGGAAATCTCTTCGAATGTTTGTATAAATTTCGATCGAGTGTCGCGACGGCAGAAAAGATTGTGCGATGTCAATCAACTTTGTGCACCGGAGAGCGCGTGAAACCTCCTTGTCGAGTATCATGAACGAAACGACTTGTGTTTCCGTGGAAATGCTAGTCTCATCTGAAATCCGAAATCCGATATCATCTGAAATCTTGAGCAGGGATCGTTGAGGCAGCATTATTACGTAGAGCGCGGTTTTGGAGGTGATTTTTAGGATAGAATGTTCCAGTTCTTTCGCGATTTTTTTCACACGTTTTTATTGATTCTGCGAGAATGTGGAGAAATTAAAAAAATGTAGTATAATATACGTTTGCTTACACAAATTGGCGACCACTGTTGTGGACGGTGTATGAGTGTGAAAAAAAACCAAACATATTCTCAATCTGTATGAGTGTTGCGATATTTAATACCAGATTCAACCAAAAAAACTGTTTTTTTATTTGCTCCAATTTCCATTGGAAAAACTTAGCTACGAAAAGCGCTCAACAATTTTTTAGTTTACATATTTAGAGATCTATAATATAAATTTGCAAAAAGATTTTTTGACACGATGGAAAGGAGGGAATACATTTTTTTAACTTTCCTTGCATTCCAACGATGCAAATTTCAAGAGCATCATATAAGTGTCGCTCGTGGTCGACCAAGTGTATTTTTTATAATGTTTCACTATTAACGATTATAAACAACACGGATAAAAATATATTGTATATGAAAAAGTATAGTAAATTTGCTGTCTGCGTGTAAAAATACAACCAATTCAAATACAATTTTCTTCGTTCCAAATAACAATGTATTTGAATTTAAAACACATTTACAGATCGCAAATAAAGACATATTTTATTCGGTCAAGTCAACAATGTACTTTGATCAAATATGTATTTACATAATTGTCTACATCAAGGAATGCTTGGAACAAATAGAAGAAAGTATTTAAGGGGAGGGTACGTAGTTTCAGCGTGAAAAAAAAACACTTTTTGCGATTTTTTTCGTTTATATGGATAGAGTAACTTTATTGAAACCTTTTGTACATTGTTAAGTGTCATTTCAAGAACATTCCGTGAAATTTGTACGCGAAAATATCCACAAACAAGCCGGTGGCAAAGCTTTTCCAAGAACGCCTTTGGAAAAACACGATTTGCGGTGTTCACTGTATCTCAGCTAGAAATTATCTGAAATCAAGTACCATTAAAATTTAGTCAAAGTATCATCAAATCCTCCCCCAACGGTCTTTGATAATTTTTTTTTCATTTCTTAATTTTTGGTGGTCATGTAAAGTGAAAAATGCTTTTTTTCACAAAAAATTCCGCCATTTTGGGGGTGGAAACCCCCTCGATGTAAAAAAAATCTCATACTAACCGTTGGGGGGAGGTATTTTATATGTAGAAAGTGTGTACCAAGTTTGAAATAAATTGGTCATGTAGTTTTCAAATGGCAGTGAACACGGACTTTGAAAAAGTGGTTTCGAGAAAAGCGCGTTTGAAGTTTAGAGAAGTCGGAGCTAGAGTGTTCGAGGAGCGGGACTAAATAGTCAATAACTTCGAGATTTTTGCTCTGATTGACTTGACATTTTGGGATTATATTCTTGAAATGTTTAACTATAAGAAAAGCCAAAAAAATCGATTTTTCAAAAGTGCAAACCCCTACCCTCCCCTTAAAGCAAATAGGATTGTAGTAGACCACGGGGTTGACGTTGGCATCGTTGGAATGCAACGAAAGTTTCAGTTTATATTTTCATCATCATATCAAATCTTTTTTTCCAGATTTATATTATAAATCTCGGCATAAGTATCTTAAAAAATGGTCGAGGGATTTTCGTAGGCAAATTCTCTCGCAATAGTAGAGGATCAATTCGGAAACATTAATTTTCATTTGATTCCAACTATGCAAAATCTTATCTCGTAGTAGACCACGAGGCAACGAAACAAATTATTTCCCCTGAATAGATCCTAGTTGAATGAAATAAAGTTTTTTAACACTGTACCTTGTTAACTACTTGGTACCCATACACACGCGTTGCATGCGTATTTATATGGGTACCTATAAACATGGGTCTTTCGCCCAATCCGTTCTACAGAGTTCCTCAGGGCGACGTAACTAATTACCTGATCCCTTAACGTTGCTGCAGTCAGCAAGAGCCCAAAACTCAGTGAGTTCATTGTTATGGGGCTGGAAGCGAAACTCTGTACTATGGCAGAGAAATTGTGCGAGCATAGAATGTAACGGAGCTGCGTTAGGTGTTTGAATAGGCATGTGTATAGCGGGGAAAGATGAAGAGAGAGAGAGAGAGAGAGAGAGAGAGAGAGAGGGAGAGAGAGAAAGTGATGGCGGGCGCGTGTCATGGTGCCGCTTCGGGTGCCGGCTTGCTCTGTTCTTGACACCAAAGGCTCCTCAACTCCCGGACTCCGCTAGTACCCTACATCTATATATACGAAAACTTTGCCCGCGCTCCATTTTCCCCAGCAACCCCATTGGATCTCACTCGGCAATGAAGAACGCGCTGGCACCAGAGAACGCGAGCCTCGTACACTCGGGTGGAACGCAAAAGTTAATGCAATTTTCTGAAATTACATATTCGTACAGCAGCGTACAGGGAGTGAGGGAGTATTGTTCTGGTGGACTTTCTCGCGCGCTCTCGCTCGCGAAAAAGCTCCTCGCGAGTCACGATCCAATGCGGCGCGGAAATGCGTCAAGTTCATGAAAAAGGCAAGAAATGAGAAAAGTTTCGTGAAATGAATAGAATGGACCACATTCGCTATATGTGGCGAGCGAGTGCTGAATAAAAAACGAAGTGCTTGTACTATATCTATGCAAGGGGAACAAACATGATACGCTATCCATTATGTGCATGACAATTTGTAATGTATTTCTATGTATACGAACGTACAGAGATATCCGTATACGCAATCATCCCATCCACTCTACCGAATTACCAGTGGGACTCCAGTTGGTGAACACACAAGATTGGACCGTGAATTGCCGTGAGCTGTGCAAGACGGTGACCCTCATATATATGTATACATATGTATATATATATATATATATAACATTTATATACCTATGCACTGAACGTAGAGAGACTTTCGGTACAGAAAGTCAAGGATACGTAACCGCGTGTAATATCAGCCAGACGCTTTCTCATCTTACAAAGTGACGAATGGGAGATTGTAGAGAAATTCATCTATAGATCTCCACCCGCGTCCGATAGTCCCAAAACCCCTCGGTCGAGAGAATAAACGAAGATTGCGAGGGAACGCGCTTTCGATGATTTCCTGCGAGTCCTCACGATACGTATACATCTATATGTTTAAATACTTTGCTCGAAACGCAAAAAGCAGGGGACAAGGTTCCGACCCCCGCCCCCTGCGATCGAGCTGGAATTTTGCAGAAATCTTTCTTTTTATATTTTAAGATAACCCCTAAAGGGATTTTTGGTGACTCGCAATAGTTTTCGAGATTTTTAATTGTTAGGTTTTTTTAAGGGTAAGGTTCCGAACCCTCCCCTTCCGAACGACCTGAAATTTTGCTCAAACCTTCCTTTTAATATTTCAAGACAACCCCTGAAGGGATTTTTGGTGACTCGCAATAGTTTTCGAGATATTGTATTTTTTCGTTTTTTTTTTAACCCGCGCCGACTATATCTATATCTGCTACGTCTCCGTTCATACCTATATATGTTATCGCATTCTTCGTTTTGTCCAAACAAAAATATCCAAACAAATCCAAGCAAACCTCAACAAACCCAAACCGAAACGCAAAAACTATTGCGCGTCGCCATAAATCCCTTTAGGGGTTGTCTTCAAATATTAAAAGGAATGCTTGTGCTCTCCGTTTTGTCCAAAGAAAAACACCCAAGCAAACCCAAACCCAACAACTATTGCGCGTCGCCATAAATCCCTTTAGGGGTTGTCTCAAAATATTAAAAGGAACGTTTGTGCAACATTTCAGCTCGATCGGGGAGGGGGGTTCGGAACTTTACCAAAAGCAGGTGCTATGCTAAAATGCAACGTTTGTTTATTTTCTTTTTCATTTTTTATTCCCTTTTTTTAAATTATTACCCAAAACAGAAAAAAGCTAATTTTGGTTGCCTACCAACGATGTGAACTTCACAACACTATACGTACGTCTGCTACGATCACGGAAATTATTGTTTGTTTTGCTGGAATTTCTTGTATAAAATTTCAGTTACGAATACTCCGCAACAATTTTCCTAAGATGCTCATTCGGAGATCTGCGAACGAAATCTGCATAACATTATTCGCTAACGGTATCGAAGTTTTCATCGTTGGAATGCAACGAAAATATATTTTTTTCGCATTATCAATTTTATTTGGCCCATATAGGCTCCGAAAGTCCATGAAACATTTCTGAAAATCCCTATAAAAAATTAACAACCAAAAGCTGCCAAAAAAGATTTCAGACAGTAATAAAAATAAATAAACGAAAAAATCAAGAAAAGGTTTCGTTGCATTCCAACGATGCAAACGTCAACATCCTTGGAATGCAACGAAAATATTTTTTTTCGTTGTGACGTATTTTTTTTTTTACTTAGGCTACGAAAATTGGTGA
This sequence comes from Ophion slaviceki, assembly GCA_944452715.1. Taxonomy (NCBI): domain Eukaryota; kingdom Metazoa; phylum Arthropoda; class Insecta; order Hymenoptera; family Ichneumonidae; genus Ophion; species Ophion slaviceki. Next base: position 33,987,177 of record OX101788.1, on the reverse strand, counting down.
AAGATTTTTGAGGATTCTTCTCGAGAACCCACAATGAAAACCTGCAAAAAAATGTTCAGATGATAAAAATGAAGAACTGAAGAAAATCAAGAAGAATTTCCGTTGCATCCCAGCGTTGTACGTTCACAACGCTGTAACAAAGTGTCATTTCGTTTATTGTGTACAAAGTGACATTTGCTTTAGCGATGAAATTAACGTATAAAAAAGAATTTTCGTCCCATTCCAGCAACGGTAAACGATGAGAATGATCTCCACATTCGCCGCTCGTAATTCCCGTGTTGAAATGTTCTATTTCTGTACTAAGAGACGGAGGAAAAATCCAATCGCATCAAGCTTCAATAACTCGCCATTGATCGCGGTACATACGGATGCATTGTGCTCGTACGATTTTCGTGACGAAAAAACGAACGGATGAACCTCCGGTGAAAGGATAAATGGGAGAGGGGTAGAAGGGTTACGACGTCGCTATAGGCGCATATGCGTTGGACCGCTATTTGCGTTCGACGCAGAGATGAAGGCAGAATGGACGTAGTTGCTAGAATGGAAGGAGCGAAGGATCGCGCGGCAAAAGCGGGAAAGAAGGGAGCACAACGAGACTGGAAAGAGGTGGCCGAAGAAGGAGAAGGGGGAGGAGAAAAAGCGGAAGGAGGATAGAATCGATCCGATTTTCCAATCTCGCCTGACTGTATTTGAATTCCAGAGCAAGAGCGAGAGAGCGGACGCGGGCCGAACGCATAGCATAGTCGAAGCGTATGTACTGAGAGCGTATCGAACTGGGTATATATTCACCAAGCCCGTACGTAGCAATGTGCCATTCGTGCTCTGGTGGAGCCAAGCGCCGTAGCTCGGACGGTAGACCGTCCAATCCAGAGGGAGTTGGAGAAGGTATGTGCGTGTATGTACATGGTGACTGAAAACTCCCTAGGTTCTCTGTATCCGGTATACATACGCGCGTAGAAACGCCCTTAGGTATCGACATCTCTCCCTGCCTCTCTCTCCCTCCCCTGCCTCTTTTCCTGGTCCATCGCGATCTCTCCTCTACCAAGCTTGTTCTCCGCAAATATCCCATACACGCCGGATTGTAGAAGCTCCGAAACACAGGCGTGCCTCTGACTTCCAGCCCGAATACCTAAAATGTGGTGGCCCTCGGTTACCCTCGTGCACAATGCCTAACCGAAATTGTTTCAACTTTAAAATCGCGTATACACGAGGGAGTTTACGAAAAATAGAACTTTACTGTACTCAACCGGAAAATCGTACTTGAAATTGTACTTTAGAGTTCGAACTGCGTGACTTAGAACGCTGAGGGATGGTCGATATTGTGGAGGGGAAGAAAATACCAAAGGTTTGCAAGAGTTGTGAGGGAGAACAGCGTTCGTGACATCAGTGAGGGACCATAGATCTGACGATCGTGCCACGGAAGATGACGATAACGTGATGCGAGACAAAATCTCTGGTGTCTCTTGGTCTGCAGGCACTGCCTCTATTGGCATCTGCATCCACGTCTGTTTCACATAGCACCTCGAGAGAAGGCGTCCTTCGCTCTTTGGGCAACATACCCGTGTAGAAATTTAGGTCGGGAAAAAGTACTGCCCCTGATATTGGTTTGAGTTGCTTATTCGGAGGTATACAATACAAATTTGCAAAAAAGTATTCGGTGCAATAATTAAAAATGAAGAGTTTGGGATATTTCCTTTTATATATATATGTATATTTTTTTTTATTTGTTTTTGCAGATTTCGATCGAAGATCTCCAAATAAGCATCTTAAAAAATGATTTCATTATTGTAATAACATCTGTTAATCGAAATTAGAGCAAACAAATTCATTGCAGTTAAACGATGCAAACTTCAACACCACGAGGGACAGCCATAGTGACACTGACAGCAGAGGGAAAGTTCCGGACGTTTTATATGGCCTGCTAAATGAAATATATGTTCAACGTTGTTAGGGAGGTTGCTGAGCTGTCGCGAAATAGTAAGAATTTGCTGAAATTCAGTGAGGATATTTGCGAACAGGTGTTACGACTCCGCGTCAAATTTCAAGTAATTCGTGTGCGTGATTGTTGAGCAATTAATTATCGAAGTTAGGCCCTTATACACGGGCGAGATAGCAAAAGATTCATGAGAACTCTAATACTACTCTCGCAACACAATAAAAATAGTAAGAATTGAATGGAAATAGGCTGAAAAAATTCTTAAGATTTTTACGAACAATTTTGTCGAAGAGTACAGCGTTTCGTCTGTCTCGTTATCGAGATATTCGTGAAATAAAACAGGAAATTTCAGCTGATTGGCGTAAAACGATAAAGTGCCCTACGTGACAACGCTGCTGTCAAGTCAGCCATTTTGAATAGGCGCCAAAATTTGAAACGCACAAACTATTGCTTCCTTGCTATAAATTTCTAGCCGCGGTTTCATAAAGTGTGTTTAAATATTTTGAATCATTCTTTACAGAAGCTGCAGTGCATGTGCTTCGACATAACCTTCAAATCAATAACGCGTCGTCCCTCGACTGCGCATTCATTTTCCGGCTCAACTACTTTTTTCCGCCACTTTCCATGTTGTACTGGCTCCAACCGTCGATTGTACTGTTTTTCGATTTGCATTTTTCCCTTCCATTTCTTAATTTTCGCCGAACAAAAAACGGCATTCGCGAAGGACGTTTGACAGCTATGCGTTCACGATGTGGTGTTCGTATCCGAGGTCAGTGATACCAGTTACTGAGAACTAAATAGCGCGTTTGGCACATTACAACTTGGTTAATAACTTATTCGCGATGTAAATAAACAAAAAAGATTAATAACACTTCTAAGCAGTCAGGTATATGCATTCCACATATTTATTAGCTAAAATTTATTTATTTTACGTAACCGAAAATTTGATTATTCGGGGTTGGCAGCCGTTACATGCGCTCGTGTTTAAACATATGCGTTGCCCTCTTACCGCCTGCCACGCAAAGACCCTGGGCAGCCTCCTTGAACACTCACACTTCACAGTGTAGCCAGTGTCGCCTTTTAGTTTTGGAACCGAGCTGTGCTTGTCAGTAGATGCACATATTCTCGTATCGGAATGCAATCTGGATGAAGGTCATATTTATACCTACATATTATATTCAATATAATATGTAGGTGTATATGTACCCTGGGTACATATGTACATATGTACCCAGGTATATGTGTACCCAAATATATTCAATATTTATACCTACATATTTATTCAATATATATATGTGTGTGTGTGTGTGTGTGTGTGTGTGTGTGTGTGTGTGTGTGTGTGTGTGTGTGTGTGTGTGCGTGTGTGTGTGTGTGCGCGTGTGCGTGTGCGTGTGCGTGTGCGTGTGTGTGTGTGTGTGCGTGTGCGTGTGCGTGTGCGTGTGCGTGTGCGTGTGCGTGTGCGTGTGTGTGTGTGTGTGTGTGTGTGTGTGTGTGTGTGTGTGTGTGTGTGTGTGTGTGTGTGTGTGTGTGTGTGTGTGTGTGTGTGTGTGTGTGTGTGTGTGTGTGTGTGTGTGTACATATACCATTGTCCATGTACATTGTGCTCTATACGCTGATAGGCTACTGTAGCATATAGTCAAGCACAAACACACATACGCCTACGTTACGGGGGTTGTTGCGGCCGGCGCTGCGATTGAATGCTAGGAATTTCATCATGAGTTGAGTCCTGGAACGTCGGAGAATGGGAGTGTGGGTGGTATGGAGAGTTGCGAGAGCGAGAGAGAGGGAGGGAGGGAGGTAGGGAGGGGGAGAGAGAGAGAGAGAGAGGGAGAGAAAGGGAAAAGGAGATAGGAGAAAATGGAACATTGAGAAAATGGAACATTGCAAGAATACAGATAGCAAGGGAGCGAGAGAGCATGAAGTAACGGGTCCGGAGCCCCTTGCTTAGCAGCGACCGTTCCAATCATGATTCCACGCTGCACCGTTTGAAGTCTCGATTGAAAAGGGGCGGAGGTTTGACTAAAGAACGAGTGCCCTGGTTATATATATCGGCCATCCACCGCGCTCTCGTATAAGCTCAATACAGGTATAGTATATATTTATATATAGGATATATAAATAAAGGAACGATCCAAGCGTCTATGAGTCGTGCACGGAGCGGAGATGGTAGCCATTCAAATCGTTTATCAAGTTTGAGAATTATTGTATCAAGGTATAGACCATGTTCCTTCCCACATAACTACGCGTTTTTATGAAGCTTGGCTTCCTAATGTGCTTACGAGTGAATAAAAGGATTTAACGTTTCAATGCAATGGTCGGAGTAGAGTTTCTCGTTGCAATCTCCATACAAAGAGGGAGTGCACCAAGTACATGATTAAATCTTTTATAATTCTCGTACTCTGGGGCCTGAATGTCTTCTGGGGAAAACCAACGACGGAGATGGTTTGATTGAATAAAGTTACATTTTGTTTGATATGCTGTGAAAATATATGTATTTATTTTAACTCAATGTTCCAATTGATTACGGTGACTCCAACGTGTAAATACTTGACTTTAGTCAAGGTTCGTTGGACGGTATCCTCCCATAAAAATAAATGAGATTGAAGTTTGCGTTGTTGGCATTCCATGAAATAAATCTTCTCGAATTGCTGAGATTTCTTTTTGCAATTTGCAATTTTGATCAATTTGCTTCTGGCAATTTTGCTATATTACAATTTAAAACTTTTCTTTGTGTTTGCAATTTTGTTAAATTGCCAAATTTGCGTTATGGAATTTTGCTACATTTCTTTTAGCTGTGAAAATCCCTCAACTATTTTTTATGATGTTCATTTCGAGATCTACCCTTGAATTTAGCAGAAAGATATTTAGGATAATGGTAAAAAAAAATAAACATAAAACGTATAAAACAGACCTTTTGGTGCATTCCGACGCTGCAAACTTTAACATTATGAAGACGGTCGAAGATAGCTGCTTCTTCAGATTTTTTTTCACGAAACTTGTGCCAGATATCGGAATTAGCTTTTAGGCTTGATTTACATAAATTTGAAAGACAGAAGATTATTTTTTGCGGCCGTTGTTAAAAGTTCGCACTACTAAACTGTCATGTAGAGTGGCACAAATTTGAGCTCTATTTGTTTTCCTTTTTCTCACCGTCAAATTATCATCTTTGAAGAAAAAAAAAATGTCGCGTAAGTTGTAGCCGGCCAATGAATATTCAGTGGTCGCTCAAGAGCTTCGAAATTTACAATTTTCGCCATTTTTTTTTCACTATTCTCACTCATAAATTTGACGCTTTTTAAAATTTTCTTTGTAATAAAATTAATAGTGGAACGGTGTCAGTGCCTTAAGGCCTTAGGCCACAGTAACGGGTATAAAATCATGTGCGAATTTAACAATTTTTTCCTATGGAAAAGTGATTTACGCATAAAATTAATTACACATCTATTTAGTATGAATATCAAGCTGTTAGAAAATATACATATATATTTTTTTCGATATACCAAATGGCCGACTACTAATATTTTCTTTTGTTATATTTTTTAGGCGCTCCGCGGCGTGACATTTAGCATCCACACTTTTTTACCTAGACCAAAAAAAACAAAAATTCTCATTAATCTACATTAGAATACCTAGAGAAGTACGTACGGAATTTGACAATATTGTTTTATTCAAAAGTTGTAGGTATTTGAACTTAAGAAATGAATTTTCAATGAAAAATTTTGTTATAACTGCTCATAAACTGCTCATAAAATGAAAAGTTTTCGATTAATCAGAAATTCCGTACGTACTTCTCTGCGAAATGCAATTAGGAACATAACTTTTAAATTTGAAGTAAATCGAGTGAAAATTGTTGAAGTTATTTGTCACGCGAATTGGAAAAAAGCTGTTTCGAGAAGTTTCGAGTAGTCGGCCATTTTGTACATCGAAAAAAAATATATTAATTTTCCAACAGTTTGATATTCATACTAAATAGATGTGTAATTAATTTTATGAGTAAATCACTTTTTCATACGGCAAAAAATTGTTAAATTCGCACAGGATTTTGTACCCGTTACTGTGGCCTGAGGCCTTAAGCATCGGGGATAATACGATCCAATGACCTATCCAAGGTCGAGATAACTTTCAGTATCCAGCTTCCGTGTTCAAAGTTCATTATGCATGCATTGCATTAGAGTTGCATGCGACGCATCGGGGGCATGAGTTTAAACGTCAATGAAGAGGAAAGCTCCGGAGTGACCTCGACCTCTTTTGCCTCACAGCTGGAAATCCTTCGCTGAAAGTTTAGGACCATCAAACTATCAAACTTTCGCAGAGTGCAACTCCACCCTCTCTCTCTCTCTCTCTCTCTCTCTCTCTCTCTCTCTCTCTCTCTCTCTCTCTCTCTCTCTAGCTTATCTCGATAAATCGGACGCGCCTCTCTCGTTAATCGTCGAGCTGCACCACCTGGTGTTTTTCGCCTGGTACCTCATTCGGAGCGAGTGGAGCAAGACAAAGAGAGCGAGAGAGAGGGAGAGAGGGGGGGGGCTACGAGAGAATCCAAGCATCAGGGTTATTACGTATTTAATAACACACTCCATGGTGCGATGCCGTATAATTTCGTCCAGATTACCCGTAGTAATACACATCACGTTCGCGATATCCTCACGCCCCACCCCCTCGGCCCTTTGGAACTTTTCGCGTTCGGGCGATCTCACGTTGGGAGGACACGCTTACAATATATTATATGGCAGAGAGAATGCTCCTCAAGTATTACGGGTATATCCCTATATACGGCAAACCTCTACGCGTGCCTCATAAAACTTTCGCGTATACGCGACCCTCTTTCTATATAGCATCGGCGTGATTGCTCGCTCCGATGCGATATATCGATATCACGATAGCGAAAGGAAAAATGAAGGGCGCGGAACCAATGACGATTTTATACGAATGTATATGTGCATACATAGTGCCCACATCGTATGTTCGGCGTGAGATAGATGAGCGAATGAATGAACGCACTCGCAACGAGAGCGAAGTTAGTGTTTGTGTGTGACTGGAAACGTGAACGAAACACTCGAGGGGATTATGTGCACTCGTTTTGCCTCCTCTCTCTCTCTTTCTCTCTTTTCTTCCCTCTGTGGCTCACTGTCTGTCTCACTCATGAGCGCTCAATCTCCAACGATCCTATCGATGTTCTTTGTGATGAGATCCGGCTGAAAGATAGGGCCGAGCTCGCGTAATGCTCATGCTATACATATGTTTAAGTATGTATACATGCGTATACACATATCAATTCTATAGGTACGACAGTGGATATTCCCTCCAGGCTCAATGCCGTTGTATGAGCCCGGTCCATTTTGCTAATAAGGCGTTTCCGCAAATGCTTAGTGTACCACGTATATATATATATATATATATATATGTGTGTGTGTGTGTGTATGAGGTATGCCACGTGAGTCCGGTGTACTTTTTCCCTGACCCCCGCCAATTCGATTTTTTGTAACTGGATTCCATTGACTCTGAAAGACTCCCTGAATTTTTTTTCACATTTTTTGAAACAACCCTTAGTAAAAAAAAAAATTCTCCGAAAAAAACGCCCCGATTTAAAAATCTGAAGAAATTCCCAAAAATGGGTGATTATATGTAAAAATTTTCAAGCTATCACTCGCAGTGGAAGTATGATTTTTTCTGTGATTTCTGAGCGATTAACGTTTAACAAATCCGAAAAATTCAAGAGCCGCTTATTTCGGGCGGATACTTAAATATTTTAAAACCCACAATGAATTTTTTCGACCATTTTTGAATTACTAAATCACAATCTTGGGCCTTGACCAGTTAGCAGTCAATTTTTCAGATTTTTTTAAACGTTAATCGCTCAGAAAGCACAGAAAAAATTATACTTCCACTGCGGGTGAAAGTCTGAAAATTTTTACATACAAGCACGCATTTTTTTTTTGACTAAGGGTTGTTTTGAAAAATGTAAAAAAAATCAGGGCGTCTTAGGAGTCAATGGAGTCAGATAAAAAAAATGAATCGAATTGGCGGGGATCAGGGAAAAAGTCTACGGGATTCACGTGGAATATCTCATATACATATACAGGGTGTCCCTCTTATCTCTGCCACCCGAAATAACTCGGTAATTATCGACGTCACGAAAAAATGTTCCAGACAAAAGTTGTACGTTGTAAAGAGTGCCATCAAATGCAACCATTTTTTTAAATTTAGGTAAAAGCGCTGACGCACAGTGAAGGTCACCTCCACTTTTTGAAATGGAATGGTACATTTTTTCAACCATCTTGCGGAGCACCGCAAGCCGCATAAAAACATTAGGGGGTCAAAGTCGTTCAAGGTCATTCAAGGTCAGTATCGATGATACAAATCTAAATATCTCGGATCACTGCCAAATATTTGTTAGTGATCCGAGATATTTAGATTTGTATTTCATTTTTAAGGTGACCTGGAATGACCCTGAACGACTTTGACCCCTAATGTTTTTTATGCTGCTTAAGGTGCTCCACAAGATGGTTGAAAACAATGTATCATTCCATTTAAAAAAGTGGAGGTGACCTTCACTGTGCGTCGGCGCCTCCAACGAAATGAAAAAAAATCCGTTGCATTTGATGGCACCCTTTACATCGTACAACTTTTGTCTGGAACATTTTTTCGTGACGTCGATAATTACCGAGTTATTTCGGGTGGCACAGATAAGAGGGACACCCTGTATATATACACACACACACATACATACATGTATGTATGGCTGTATAATCATTGGCGTAGCCAGGAGGGGGCTGGCGCGCCCAACCCGGAAATCCCGGTGTCCCTTCAAAAAACATCAAATAATCGATCAATTTTATTTGTTCCACCCAATCATAATGAAGAAATATCTTAATGAAACTTGAACCATTTTCTTCGTCGTCATTTCGTAACTTGTGTGAAAAGTACCTATCTCATTACGGAATGAAAATAGATATTCAATTTTCAGAAATTAAGTTAACTGAGGGCAAAAACAACACATTAGATTTTCTGGCCGATACACAAACAAAAGTATCCTTGAAGATCAACATTTGCTACCGAGTAATAGATCACTGTAAATCTAAAACGCCGATTTGAGAATTTACCGTTAGCTTATGCGGTTGACTCATTTTTTAAATTGAGTATGAAGATCCCAGAGGACATTATCGATAATTATTTTAAATCTTAATAATTGATGCGTCAGCCAGAAACTGAAGCGATGTTCATGAAAAACATACTCTTATTTTAAAATAATGAAATGAATGCTAGAAATTTAAGAAAGCATATATCGGAAAGGTGTGATGTCCTAACTTATATATGAACTTTTCCAAGCCGCAGTAGTACACCCAACGAGCTCCGGCGACTGTGAGAGGAAATTTTCTGTCATGAGGCGGATAAGAACGTGGAATCGTTTAAAAGCTTTATACGACCTCAAACTCCCAGTTATACCACAGCATATCACTTCTGCACGGTTATTTTGTTTATAACTGATTCATAATTATTGAGGATATTAAAAAAACCCAGACCTATTTCGGAAATTGTGTGAGGAACCTCTAGTTATTGTTCAAAAGCTTTGTAGGACCCAGAACTCGCAGTAATACCAGAGCATCTCACTCTTCTATGGATATTTCGTTTATAAAAATTGTTAGAGATTCGAATTAGATTTAACCTATAGTACAAGTTTCAGAATAGGTTTAGGATATAGAACTCTCTGAATTTCAACTCTGGCACGGTCAAATTTGCGAAATTCTATGGGATGCTATGACATACAGGGTGTCCAATAGGAAGTTGCTAAAATTAATCGACTGTCATTTTAAAACACGTGCACAGAATCAGGAAAGCCAAATTGCTTTAAATAGAGGAAACTCTGCAGTTTTAAACGCACATAAATAAAACCCAGTCAAATATTTTTTATGTCAATTTATTACATCTTATAAAAATAACGAAAAAGTACAGTGATTAATGATAGATATTTTCGAAGTGCGAACCGTTAGATTGTGCACAAAAATCAATTCTCTTTTGAAAACTGTGAAAAACTGTGTCCAACATATCGTTCGTAATGCCGCGAACCACTTCCTGGGTGGCCGCGATCGGTTCTTCTACTGTGCTGGGGTTTTTAGCGTAACAATGATCTTTAATGTAACCCCACAAGGAAAAATCACAAGGGTTCAGGTCCGGTGAGTACGGAGGCCATTCTAGTCCGCCTTGAGCAAATTTAGGGTACCCCAGACCGATTACTCGAGTCCCATATACGCGATGAATAGCTTTATACACCTCATGAGTCCCCTCTTTTTTTGCATAAGGTAAGAATTTCGTTTCCAAAAGCTGTTTGTAACTCTCTCCTGTTACCGTAGATTCCAAGAATTGCAAATAAATTCCTTTTACTGAAATCGCTGCCCATGCCGTTACTTTCTGTGGATGAAGGGACTTCGCTAGCGATATGTTGGAATTTTCCGTTCCCCAAAACCGGTAATTTTGCTTGTTTACGTACCCATTCATCCAAAAATGTGCTTCATCGGAATAAATAATCAATTTCTCATTAAGTTCTTCGGCTTCAAACATTCCCGTAATAGCGTTACAAAATTCGATGCGTTTCGTCATGGCATGTTCAGTTAACAATTGATGAGTGCTTATTTTATACGGATGAAACTTTAAAAAATATTTCAAAATGTTGTGTAATGATGATTTGGTTATTTTTAATGCTTGAGCAGCTTTCCGAATCGAATCATTTGGATTTTGTTTAAAATAATTCTCAACTTCGTTGATCTTCTCTGGTGTAGTCACCGTAACAGATGGACCTGGCAACTCGTGTCTACGGTCCTGGAGTGTACCATACTTCACGAAGTTATCGATTATCCTACAAAAATTAACGTAAAATTACTTCAATGCAGTTTAATTGAATTGAAACACAAGTTGTGTGATAGATGAATATGAATAAATATTCAATTCTTACCTTTTCAGAGTGTTTTCGCTGGCAACTCTATGAGTTCCAAACTTAGTACGACACCCTCTATACGGATTACTATAAATTTTTCCCCTCGAGAAGAAGCACTCAATAAGATATACTTTTTCTTCCGTGGTGAGCTCACTCATTTTGACGCGCGCGTACTTGCTTCATCCACGGCTGGAATAAAACTGCGGGGTCTCAGGTATGCGCCTTAGAAAAAAGGGCCCCTATTGAATTCATGGAGGGAAGAGACACTTATTTAGTTTTAGCAACTTCCTATTGAACACCCTGTATTTTGCGAAGTTAGCATCTCATTTTTTCAAAATGCGGTTTCGATGGTAAAATCGACGGAACTATTATTAAAACTTATCAAGATCTGTAGAACTATACAGGAGGCCATTTGATCTGGAGTTTGTGAGATGCTAACTTCACACACGTGATTAGAACGTGGCTTAGAAGCACAATGCTTCAGGATCGATTCTCTCATATGTCACTGCTGGACATAGAGAATGACATTGTTAAACAAAAAATACCAACTAAAAAAGTGTTAGGCCGAGTTGCGGAAAAAAATAGAAAACAGACCTATTTTATCGAGTACCTACTGAACGTAGAGCTTAAAGACTGGTAACTGGATTAAAGAAGGATGAAAAATTAGTTGATTATTTTTCAAGATATTGCAAGAATGTGACATTAATGTTAAAACGAACGTGTGATTAAAGCTTCGTATTTTGTATGTAAAATGCTGGTTACGCCAATGTGTATGCCCTTTACCCAGTACATACCTCCCCGTTATTACGAAAGCGGTAGTTGTGTCGTTGTCCCGGGTCAAGAGGAAAAAACCTGCGGAACACAATCATCGATGCTGGGACAATGCGTGCCAGTTCGATGACGCGATATTACACAGTTGTTGTCTCGATCGGCCAGCAGGGTGAAGGGAGCCGCATGGTTTTCAAGGGTGGAAAAAGGCGCGCACCCCAACTTCCGCTTTATAATACGTACGTATCTCATGTACGTACGTGTGCGGATGGAACGCATGTGATGATAGAACGGTTCGCTTTGTTTGCCGAGAGTGGGACCGGGGGAGGGACGGAACTTTTTCGGATCAACAAGTGAAAGGGACGCGATTGTATACTTGCCTGGTGGACGTTCGGGTGATATACGATCCGACAAATGTATATATGTATGTAAGGTCAGATATGGCAGTTTAGATGTGTTCGTTAGAATGTAATTGAAATTCAGACCGAAAGTTCTTTACATATTGATCTCCGCGTTGCGATTGTCATGCAACATTTTTTCCGCAGATTTATATTGTTGGTGTCTGAATAAGTATCATGGAAAATCGTTGGAAAGAAAGGTCCGCCAAAGTCAGGCAGAGCCTGCCATTTGCATTGCCGTTGCATTCCAATGATGCAAACTTCAATTTCATTTACTAAAAGGCAAACGGATATACAAGATCGTCTATAGGTGCGCAGTTTTCCAGTTACCTCCATTCTCGTGATTTTTTCTTTTTGCGTTGGAGTCGTTATTCTATACTTTTATGGATATTTTCGAATGGTTCATCTCCATGCAGGCTTTCCCAGAGTGAGACCCATAGGGACGCCTTCGCCATGTGCTGAGTTCCATTCATGTTACGTTCGGAAACTCAACGAAATAAGCCCGCTCCATAGTCGGGGCGCAAGCCAATGCGCAGCTAAGCGGTCACCCATCAAAGTATCGGCCGAGGTCAATGCTGTCGAACAGCCGCACTCCAACCGGCGCCTCCACTACTGTCGTTTGGTTCCATATATGTATGAAAACTTCGTCAGCATTCGTTGAGAGATTACAGTTGGATTCACAAACATTGATTCTGCAGTCTGTTGTTCCATGGGGAATACAGACTTTGGGTCTCTCTTTGTCTGCATTGGGCTCCATGGTCTCGATCCTTTTAACTTCGCTTCAAAATTTTCTAATCAAGTTTTTCCAGAGCCTTCCTTATTTCTCGGTGCACTCTTGCGACATGCAAATTTACGAATTCCTCTTTCCTCCATTCTCTTTGTCCTTTCTTCTGCTACACGTGTATATAAATATCGCTCTGTAGTTTTGCAAGCGGGTGACCCAAACTCACCTTTCTCACTTGCTTTTCACACGAAAGTCTCTCAACTTATAGAGCTGCGCAGTGCAGAGCCTTTTTGTGTATGAGGCTATGCATACATATGTATATAGTCTTAGGTGTACTTCTCTCACTCACTCGCGCGTTGCTTTGATGTCGAGCCGTGAACGCCACCGCCGTTTAATTTACCGGATGATGTGTTTCGAAGGAATCTACCGCCTCGCTTTCTCGCCCGGTTCAGCCTCTGTGCGCGCCATCCACCCTTTTCGCGTCTTCCATCTTTCTCCCTCGCTCTTTTTATCCATTGGACGTGCTCGCGTGTCTTTTAGCTTCATGACCCGGCGCCGCGGCGATGACGTTTACTTAAATTTGACTTTGTGCTCGGTCTCCACGGGATGCATAATTCGCAAGTTTCATACGCTCCCATGATCTCGTATACAATTTCATAACAAATATTCAACGTAAAATTTGCACCTCATCGTGATACTTGAAAGGGAACAAAAAATATTTCCCGTTGCAGAGCCGCTTGTTGCAATTTGTCGCCTCTGCAGTTGCCGTAGATCCCGCAGAAAATTACAACCGGTTCCACTGCAACTATTCAAATGCGGTAAAGCCTGAAAATACCCAGGTGAAAATAGTTGTGAAGAGTTGTCAATTTGTGTGCAAATTGCGTCAGGTCCGTGGTCGGAGCCACGTCAAGTTTCCCTAACTTGATTAGGGCACCTGAAGAGCGATCACGCGTTTCCAGCGAAGGTCCTTGAAGGCACCGCTAAATAGTCCTCAATTATTCTCCTAGAGTTGATGGAGTCTGGGAAACAGGACTTACCATCGGTAGACAACGTTACAATTGCGACATATGCAGACGACACGGCAATAATAGCCAAGCACAAAAACCCGACTTTGGCGTCTTGTCTACTTCAAGGAGCTCTAACACAAGTCGAAGAATGGTTGAAAAAATGGAGGATAACAGCGAGCGAATGCAAATCAGTATACATCACATCCGCGCTGCGTAGAGAAGAATGCCCAACAGTTGTTTCAAATAACCAACCCTTACCTATATCGAATGCGGTCAAATATCTGACTATGTACCTAGATAGACGTCTAACCTGGAACAAACATATAAAAACGAAAAGAAAAGAGCTTGATCTAAAACTCAAAAAACTCTATTGGCTGATTGGAAAAAAAATCTCGACTATCTATGCAAAACTAAGTATCTTATACAAAGTGGTACTCAAACCAGTGTGGAGTTATGGTATCCCACTTTGGGAACGGCAAGCAAATCCAATGTCGATATATTAGGAGTACAACTTTGCAGTGACCGTTTTACTTAGAGAGCCACTGCGGCCGAAGTAGTGGCCCTAGCTCAATAAAAAAAGTGGCATTTTAAACTAGAGGCTCTGCCAATGTAAACAATTTAAAAAAGCTAATGGATACGTGTATGCATTATAAAGTTATAGGCACTCAAACATGGCAACCTACGAACCGAATTCTCAGCATTTGCGGGAGGTTATGATTTACTTCTTCAACATCAAGAAATCTGCGGCTGAGGCCCACCGTTTGCTTGTAGATGCTTACGGGGAGGATTCTATTAGTGAGAAAACGTGTCGGCGGTGGTTTCAACGCTTCAAAAGTGGAGATTTTGAGGTCGAGAACAATCATGGTGGCGGAAGGCAGAAAGTTTTTGAAGACGGACTGACAGCTTGGCGTTGTGTACTATGAGCTGCTCAAACCATCCGAAACCATCCAGGGGAACTCTACCGACGTCAGTTGATGCGCTTGAGTAAGGCACTCAAAGAGAAACGGCCACAATTCAACGAAAGACATGACAAGGTGATACTGCAGCATGACAATGCCCGACCCCATGTTGCAAATGTCGTGAAAAAGTACTTGGAAACGCTGAAATGGGAGGTTTTATCCCACCCGCCGTACTCTCCAGACATTGCCCCTTCCGACTATCACTTGTTCCGGTCAATGGCACACGATTTGGCTGACCAGCACTTCGGTACTTACGAAGAAGTCAAAAATTGGGTCGATTCCTGGATTGCCTCCAAGGACCAAGACTTTTATCGACGCGGGATTCGAATGCTACCTGAAAGATGGGCCGAGGTCGTAGCTAGCGACGGGCAGTACTTTGATTAAAAAATATGTAGCCACTTTTTTATAATAAAGCCTTAAACTTTTGAAAAAAAACGGTCACTGCAAAGTTGTACTCCTTATACTTCAGAGATTCTAATCTAAGGCTCTGAGAACAATTGCTAATGCCCCTTGGTATGTCAATAACAGTACGATACACAATGATCTACGACTGACATTTATAAAAAAAAAGCTATCCAAGAATTCAGCAAACGATACGTGGAGAGGCTCCGGATCCATTCCAACACACTAGCTCGTGGATTACTAGATCGTCGTGGCGAAATAAAAAGACTCAAAGGCCTCTCGACCTCACGAACTGCGAAAATCTCTAATAAACGCTCGGTAGAATGTCACTGGACATTCTATCTACAATGGGTAAAACAACTTGATAAGTGACAACCGAACTATTGAATCCCCATACGGGACAGATGCAGTTACAAACCCAAGCTGAGAAAAAATGAAAATTTGATTTACAAACCCAAGCTGAGAAAAAAAAGAAAATTTGATTTTCGATTTTGACGACATTTTGGATGCAGGACGTAAACAATGAACTAGAGATTCAGTGCCAACAAAAAATCCTAAATGCATGTCACCATTCGCGACACTCCATTTCCGGTATTCGAAGGTTGAAAATGTTCGATGTCAAAGAATATTCTATTTTTCCATCGGGTTGCCCTGATCTAGCCGTCATCCTCAATCGATGTCCTTATTCCAGTATGTCCAGTATGTCCAAATTCACCCCCACAAATCTGGCGATCCTAATCAGGGCGCACATGTTTCAGCCCTCGAAGGCTCTGTATTTCGTGTCCCGGCAACATACCACACAGGGAAAATGCAAAAGGCCCGGAACCAGGTGGTTTGAGATTACACATATTTACGCCAAGTAATCGAGTCAAATCACGCCCGTGAACGTTCATCTCTCGCGCGTCTGAGTATGCGCCGATCGTATCTACTTCGGGCGTTTGTGTCGTTCCGCAACCTACGGACGCGAGCAGGCGAGCGTCGACTTAGCAGCGACGTCTTCATGGCTTGGTAAATAGTGCACATCCGTGTCCATTTAGGCCATTTTAGTATGCGAACCGGGAAGTATGCCAAAGTCGTGGCAAGAACGCATACTGAAACGCGGTGGAAAAGGGGGAGAGGAAGGGAGAGGGGAATATAAACGGGCGGAAGTTGAGGCGGAGAGAGATGGAGGTGTGGAAAATCATCCATATATATGGGCTTAGGCCAACGATGGGGATGTTGCGAACAGCCTGCGAGAGAGGCCAAACGCGCTGGCATTGCAAGTGAAGCGAAAATCGGATTTGCTCGTTGTCGCCTCCACTCCGCTATTTCCCTTCCACTCTTTCGAGCTTCCTCTTCGCCATTGTCGTTCTTTTGCTCTCACACCCGTTGCTATACCTACATGGAAAGCTTGCACAGCTCACAACCTGCCAGGACCACGTTAACTCGGCTCTCTCACCGAATACGGTCGTTTTCCATTCTCTCTCTCGCTCTCTCTCTCTCTGTCTCTCTCTTTCTTTCTCTCTCACTCTCTCTTTCACACACACACACACACATGCGAACAGTCACTCTTCCAGTGTTTGTCAATGGGGGTGCATGTGTGTCTCGCACCCCCGTGCGATTTTCACGTTGCCTACTGCGATCTCATCCCCTCGACGTCACCCTCTCCAGGTTCCCCGCGCGTCGAACGAGAAAGCGCTGCCCTTTGATCCTGCCGACAGCACAGCCACCCTCCGTCATAGCCTCGATCTCTTTACCACCCACCCAAACTCTAAAATTCACCTCCTACCATCACCGCCCTCCCCCCATGGCCGCGAGCCTACATTTCGTCGATCCACAAAACTTCAACCCCACGATCGCAGTTTCTGTCTTTCGATTCGAGCCAACCTCTCTGTCTGTCTCTCTCCATCGACTGTCGTCTCGTGACGCTTTGCCTAACAACCAACACACCCCTGAGCGGATGGTCTCGAAAATACACACGCGACAAATAGGCACCCCAAAAGATTATTGCTTACACGTGCGTGTAGCAAGAAATATTACCATTCTACGTGCACCATTCTCCCTTTTAATGCCCGGGTCTCGTGTACGTTCCTTCTTTCGCCCTCTGGTGGTACGTTTTTTCGTCGAGCCTCACGGGCTCCTCTTCGCAAAGGTTGCGACCTCAAAATGCACCGAAAAAGGGGTTAGGTTGCTTTTTTAGACTGTGTATTGGAACCCCATTGGCAACATTCCTCCTTCTATGGTCTTGGAAGGAGGTTAATTTGAATTTTTTTGAATTATTGTTTGCTTAATCGCTTCTACTGTGAGTATAGCCCGACGGCTAAATAAACGGGAAAGAGGGTTGGACTTTGGTCTCTCGTAGGGATGAAAGATGTCAAACACAGCCCGACGATGCGATCACACCGTCGTCGCGACACAGGGTGAGCGGAAGAGAGGTAGAGAGAAACGATTCGCGTAACTGGGGGGAGAGAAAATCGTTTAAAAGGGTTGTCAAGCGAAAGATTCGCTGTTAGCTACAGGTGACGCGTCCATATTTCCCTTTCCTCCACTCACGAGCGCCAAACGTTATGTCAATCCATGACATAACGTGGAAATCTGTCGTTGCAGGATACGCGTCAGGGTCATTACATGGCGACGAACTTGAACTACCTGGCGAACATATGACTATGCGGTGGTCAACTGGGTATATGCGTTGGTGAAGAAATGAAGGAATCCTCAATATTGATTGGTTGATTTTAGATTTCTGATCGTTACTCTGGAGAACTAAGATGCTCGGCTCTGCATACATCATTTCGTAGTGTGAAATAACTTATCGGATTCTATTCGCTCGAGCTTCTCCGGTTGTTGCAAATATCCGAATCGGTAATTACAGCGAATCTATTCAATGACGTGAACATGACGCTCAGAAGGGAATGTTTGATGAACTTCTGATTCATGTTAACGTTACGATTCGGTTTGTGAAGTTGGGACCTGCAGCTCCTCAAACTTCGGTATTCTTATTTAAGCTGCTTCGTGAAACTTATAACGATCACAAATCAATCCAATAACATTCATGATTCATGTCTCACCCTCGGCACTTTTTTTTCCATTGTAATGCAAATTTCTCAGAAGTGAATATTCAACTTTTCCATTTTTCCTGCAATTGAAACACTCGCTTCAGTTGTTAAAGAACTTAAACGACGAGACGCAAACTGTGCTGGCAAACTTCACCGCTCCTCGGAACACTTTGATAAACGATTACTCGGATCAAAAGTTGAGAAAGCTGATTGAAAGAGACCTATTTTCGCTGTGACGGTGCCAAAGCGTGAGCAGGCAGGATCTCGTCATCGCAGCTTCCGTTCTTCGCTCCGGGCGCAATCCAAGTCGCCGCTTTTCCTTTCAACTTCATACAACTGTGTTGAAAACAAGAGATGTTTTCTTCTCTTCTCTCGCGACCTCTGTTTCGCTCTACTCTTGCAGGAGAGCGAAGCAATTTTTCCTCGTAGTTTTCGACCTTCATCGTCGCCTTTGCACAGCCGAAGACTTCGAAAGATTTCACTTTCGTCCTTTCCTCGGGTATTTCTCGAAGACCTTTCATCGGTTTTCCGATTCACGCGCACAGCAAAGGCAAACGTGATGAGAAGAGCATACAAAGAGTCGGTTGTACAGGAATATACATCCATAGAGAGAGAGGGAGGGAGAAAAGCAATGGGGGCAGGGGGTCATCAGAAATTCGTGCCGTGACAATTTAAAAACTATTAAGTGCTCTTTGACACGAAACAACGAGCGAAAATGAATCCCACCCGTTCCAACAAGCCAATGTACCGATAAAAACACAAATCAAGTATTGGTATTTCATCCCTATTGAGTGAACTTCATGTTCGGTACTGAGTACAGCGTTGGTTATTTGATTGATAGATAGCACTTGATTGAGAACACAACGCTTTGGGCAGTGGACACTTGTTTTACAGAAACATATCCTTTCTATTTGTCCCTATGCAAGTACTTGCGTACATTTGGATATAGAAAAACCATTTTCCTGTCCATTTTTACACAATACTACGAATAATAGTTGCCAATTATTATTCCTCTTTGAAAGAAACTCAAGATTGTGTGATTCCGAGTCAGCTGAAGTCATACGACAATCAAAGCTGGCCTAACCTACCAGATTGATCGACGTATAAACAGGGAGGAGTGGACACATACGAGTATGCGCAATTTGTACGGAACGTATAGACGGCAGTTTCATTATTGTTCGACGTTAACGGTTTCATAAAAGGTAAATTATAGGTTTCAAGGGGGTGGGAGAGGGAGAGAAGGCGAAAGGGAGAGAGAGAGAGAGAGATATGGCCAATGAACGTTTGGACTCCCCTTCGAATTGGCTTAAGCCCAAAAGCGTCATGACTATATCATCTCGTCGCCGAAGCGAGCTAAAGTTCGCCATGCTCTCGCCCTTGTACTTTATCCGAATATGCAATTACGTAATACAGGAGAGGAGGCTTGTACCGTTATACATGTGGGTGCCGAATAGCAGAACGAAAACGTTGGGGTTGACACACGGGCACTCCCTTCATTATTCGGGCATGTGCTCTACTTTTGCCGTACCCCATTGTCCGCTTGGTGCTTCCGGTCTTTGAGCCTGTTTGGATTGTAGCCACATTTCCCGGTATATGATGAGAAAGAAACCATTTTTGGCGATTGTTTCTCATCTAAATTTTGTACAAATGAATTTCACGGATTTACCAGCTCGGAGTAAAAACTTAACGACATTGTCTTTTTAAGAGTATTGAACTTAGTCGCAATGTTGACAACTTTGACAAAAAAAAACATGCTCCACTAGGGAACAAGGATGTGACAATAGTGAACGTTTCTTTACGCATCAAACTAGCACAACAGTGCATACATGTTTTCAAATTATTCATTAACTGAAGCGTTTCCTACCTTAGTCGTTTGAACCTGAAAATGTATTTGAATCTCGTGGCGTTAAGACGCCGCTACGAATTTTCCCATTGCACTACGAACGTCGTCATTCATTAAGATTCCGCAGTCAGACAAGGGACTCCTGTAACTTCACCAAGTCTGTTCGTCTGTCACAGCCTCACTGTTTCCACAGTTGTGAAACTGTATAGATAACATTTTGCAAGCAAATGCTTCAGATGGGATTCTCCGTTAACATGTATCCAAATCTTGAAAACACCTTTATTTAAGGGGATTTTCCCAAGATGTAAAACAGGAGCGATTTTTCTCAAGCCCTCATCGAATGTGAAGTCATTTTCTTTTAAATGAAGTTGAGATTCCACTTATCATTCTTTATTTCCAAGCCCCGCTTTCTAAACATCAAAGCTTGAAGTGATCTGCTACATTTAATTTTTAAACCACGGGTTTGGGAAATCTGAAACATTCTCGATGCTAGCATTTGATTAGAACGTTCGATTCAAGTTATTTCGTCTAAATTACACCAACAAATTCAGGAGATATCGACAACCTCATTATCGACAAGTTAACTTCATGGGGACTGTGTAAAAGGACTGCACTAATGGCTCTGTCGGATGTTCTGTGGAGCCTCGTTAATTAAATATCAAATATCAAACAAAGGATTCACCCTTCTTCTTCACCCCGTCTGTAGGATTGGTGTATTGTGATTGCGGATCATTAAATGACCTAAAAATTAGTATACAATAACTGATTGTGGTGCAACATATGAGGGTGGGGTGAAAAGTTTCCGGCCTGACCAAGAAAAACGACATTTAAAAATTTTTTTTTGCTTTATTTTTCAACATAATCTCCATCAACACTGATACATTTCTCATAACTCTCGCATCCCAAAAAACAGTAGCCATAACCTTGTTTGCCGATAAAATTGTTTTTGCCTTCTTTGGGGTTGGTTCCCCTTTTCCAACCCACTGTTTTGACTGTTCTTTACTTTCAGGAGTGTAGTGGTGGACTCATGTCTCATCAACAGTTATGAATCCGACGCAAAAATTCGTTTGGATTACGTCTATACAGCGCCAAATTGTCGGTAGCGTCGAGCGTTAGCAAACGCTCGATTGGTCGAGCGTTAGCAAACGCGGCACCCACCTTGCACACAGCTTTTCCATGTTCAAATGGTTGTGCAAAATATTTCGCACACGTTCAGCTGACATCCTACAGGTCTCAGCTATCTCATGCACTTTCAACCTGCGGTCTTCCAACACTATTTTATGGGTTTTTTCAATCATCTCTGAAGTTGTGACTTCAACGGGCCGTCCTGAGCGAAGCTCGTCAGAGGTGCTCACACGACCAATTTTAAATTCAGAAACCCACTGATTAATAGTTGAATATGACGGGGAGGAGTCTCCTAGTGCTGAATCCATTTCTTCGTTTATTTGTTTTGGTGTAAAACCTTTCAAATGGAAGTGTTTGATGACAGCACGTTTTTCCAATTTTTCCATTTTTACGAAAACAACGGAAGCGTCTCGCGCAATGTGCTCTCAAACGAAAAGTAACGTAGCGATTGGGCTGAAACTGTACATACAAGCTCGGTAGGAATGGTACTGTAGGACGCCGCTCCAAAACTAGACCTAGTGGCACCATCTCTTGGTCAGGCCGGAAACTTTTCACCCCACCCTCGTACACGATAATAATAACTTCGTATTAGGTAACATTGACTTTTTAAACGATTGCAGAAATGCATGACTCCGTCATCCCACTTCATGCGTATTCCGACACGTGCTTGGCAGTTTCTTTATCAACCAATTTCAGTACCACCCAATGCATTTAAAATTCGGTCATTGGACAAGTATTTTACGCCTGCTTGGAAGTACAACCCTCTCCAAAGCGACTCTTCTCAATGCCCGGATCAAACGCACAACATTGTCTATGCAACAAAATAACTCGATATAAAATTCGGAGTACTTTGAAACTGGAGTAACGGATCACGTGTCATGGTTCATCGACTTCGTCGTACCTTCACGAGAAGGTCAGCTCACACTTTCTCCGAGTCGACGAAACTTGTGATCTCAAAAGTGGATTTGCGATGAAGATCTTCTCGATGCATCCTGACACGGTCACGAGAATAGGGGGTGGAAAGTTCTTAGGTAAGAGAGAGAGAGAGAGAGAGAGAGAGAGAGAGAGAGAGAGAGAGAGAGAGAGAGAGAGAGAGACAGAGTGAAAGAGGATGAAAGAGGTATAAATACCGGCGCACATAGACGTATGAACTCGTCGGGAAGCTTCAAAGTGAGTACAAGACCGCCGAGATTGGGTTGAAGGGCGCGTGAGACCGCGAGTAAAGGTGTCGCTCGTGGTGGTACAGACTCCTAAAGAGAGTTTCGCTTTGCGAAAATCACTCTCACTGTCACACTCCCCGTTTGATATAGCGTCAAGAGTCGTTTGCTTCTCCAAACGCATCCGGGGGTCCGTTCGTTTTAAGTTTGTCACAGTTCCGACAGACAGCAAGTATATAAACACGAGGCTGTGTGGTGCACGCAAACGGTGGGCGCGCGACCCGTTGAAAGTGGGCTAAACGAAGTTCCGCGATTTTGCCCCCACACTTGCAACACGAAGAGTGGAGAGAGAGAAAGACGCAGAGGGTGATCATAGTCGCATTGCCGAAGAAGTGATAGCGTCGGCTCTAGAGGAAGTGAGAAAGAGAAAGGGAGAAGGCAAGCTACAGCGATGAGGAAGTATATTGCACTACGGTACTTGCTGCCATAGCGAGAACGCAGTATAACCATATCACAACACACCTCATGTACTCTCGTATCTAAACCATCGCTCCCGCGTTTCTTTCTTTCTCTTGCCCTCGCACCTTCTCCGTTTGTGGGCAAAGGGAGTGGTTCGCCTGTTAAGGGTAGTAGTCGTGGTGGTGGTAGTAGATCTGTGGTGGAAGGCAGACCATATAGCAAGCGGGAGAAGTGCGAGAGAGCGAGAAATGCGCGGGGGCGGAATTGGGAAAGTCGCAGCCAAAGCCTGGGGGTTGTGCTGGCGAGTAGGGAGGGCGATTGCATATATGTATACGTGTTCGGTGTAGTCCATGTGAAATTTGCGTGTACTACGTGTATCGGGTGTTTGTTGGTGTGCGAATACGACTAACGCTGACTGTGGACGCAGGCGCTGGTAGCCATGGAAACGATTCCTTCGGATTGGCCACAGCTTCCACTTGAATATATCCCACCCGCCGCACCCCTGCTTTTCTACCCCTCCACATGATTCTGATCTTCCTGTCTCCCTCACTTTCACTCTTTCTTCTGTTCCCCTCTCTCTCCCGCTTTATCCACCACCATCGATAACCCCTACAGTTCGAGCATACAGCCGTCAACCCATCCCCTTATCTCAACTACACCCTCTGTGCCCCTCCAAAACTTGCCCACGTCCCTCTCCACTGCTTGTGTGTATAGAGATGTATACACATTTCGAGGTCCACCGTTTTTGTACGTACATATACAACCATCGGTGTTTATTTTTTTGCGCCGAGCCTTCGGGGAGGTCTCCTCCACTTTTATACGATCTCTCTGTCTCGTTTCTTCCTTCTATTTTGCTCTATCGCTCGGCCTCTTCTCACATCGTCCACTCCTACTTGACATAACGGCCTCTGACCACGCGTCGAAGCCATTTCCTCTTCAACCTGTACCTTCTATGCCATGTACACACTTGTGCATGCGTACTTTCTCCTTTCCACGAAAATGCCATGATACGAACCTCATATCGGTGAAAATGACAGACCAATCCATTGGACCACTTTCAACGAAACGTCATTTGCTTGTTGTATCCAGGTTCGCTTCCGTCTACGAGATCGTATCAGTTTATGCGGTGTCGTCGATGGCCAGCAATGGGTCAAAATTGTATAGGTTAACTGACAAAATGAAGGGGTAAAATAGGTTGCGTTTTGAAAATAATACATGCAGCCTAGAATGCCAAATGAGGATGAAGTATAACACTATGTACGTGTGAACCATTCAGCCAGTGTTGGATAACCGAGTCCTGCATACACCAATGTAATTGGATCGCTTACGATCATCTGCTATTTCGCATATTCCGAGGAAATCGGAATTTGGGAGAGGAAAGAATACTACGGAAAGACAGAGTGACGAGTATGCAGTGTCGTAGTACTCGCTTTCAACCCTCTGTACCGAGAAGAGAGCACATAGTGTGTGTGTGTGTGGGTTCGTGTTCCGTTTGATTATTTGAGCCATCAGCGGGGATTCGCCGGTGAGGTTCGGAGGGTCCGGTGTCTCTTGCGCTGGCTCTGTGCATACCCACCATCTCCTATGTGTATATCTTGACGGGTTCTACTCCTCCACCTCCACGTCATTGCCGTCTACCCCCCCGTGCTCTATATCTCCGCCGTTTTCTCCTCCACCAATCTCCCTATCCTCACAACCACCTCCAGAAGACCTCCCTCCCCCCCCCTCTCTCTCTCGCAGCAAGCTCGCCATGAAAGAAAGAGAGGCTAGCTTGCAGGTCTTGGAGCTTTCCTCGCTTCCAACCCTTCGCGGACGGTGGCGCTTGTGATAGAGCGTGCGCGCACACATATACACTCACGCCTCCCGGGTTGCCCCGGCAACTCATGCTTGGGGTTGGCCACTACCGCCTCTGAGCACAAGCCAGCTCCATTCGACGCCCTCGCAACTGGTTCCCCCTTTCCAGACGGAGAGAGAAAAACAGGGAGGAAACGAGAGTGTGAGATGCCAAGCCGAGGAAGTGAAAAGCGTAGAGGACCGAATCTCACCCCAGACCACCTCTTCTCTCATCCCTCCCGTCTCGTTCGGACTGTTTCCACCAGGCACCTTTTTTCACGCCACAAGATATAGCAAACTCACATATAGCTCGGAATGAGTAAGGGGAGCACTGGATCGGGTGGAACGGAAGATGTCGATCGAGGGAGGGGTGTATGGGTAAATGAGAGTAAAAGGGGTGAAGAGATACGGAAGAAGGACAAACCGAGGATATTTCCCTTGTCTTCTCGGGAAGCCAACTACATTAATGCGTTTCGAATAATGCATGCGATTTCTGTATCAACCCCTATTCGCGCAGTCTACCTTGCTTCAGTGACAATGCATTTATGTACACAAACTCATGGGCCTTTGTGTTTTACCGCACCTCGGCATCAGTCAATTTGCGCTTAACGTTTTTTTTGTTCTTCCACCAGTCCCGTTTACCCAAAGGTGCGAATACGAACAAGCTCCGGGACGAAAAGGGAAGACGTTACGGTAAACACGTGTGGACGTAACTGCGTTGACATAGCATTGACATAGCATTGACGAGAGTTGGCGTAGTCGACACCCCTTCGACTATGCCAGGTGTATGGTGACGTGGGGTGACCTTGAAACCTGATACACATATAGCGTAATAAAGGGTAACATATTCTACGATTCTTTCGCGACTGCCACCTATTGTATGACCTCGACTAATATCTGGTATCTGTGCTTGTCTTTTATCTTGCAATATCTGAGCTTTCTGGTATTATGGAACTGGTCGGTCACTTACCTACCAGTAGGTATACATTCTGTAATCGACCTATAGGCAGACATTATACCTGTGGTTTATGCGCTCACTGAGTAAAGCTTCACCGACGTGTAATGAGTTAATTACCTCGGAAAAAAGAGCACGAGAGACCTTCACGTTCAATCTTGCTTCAGCCTTTTATTGATAAAGAGACGTCCCGGTTTTTTTACCTCTCGCGAAAATATGGGCAGCTTGGCTCAAGAGATTATGAAAACTGTATTTTTTCATTGGATCACAAAATTCAATGGATAACCTGTCCGATCCACCCCTTTGATCGTTTCTCTCATCTACTCGATGTCGGATAAATTTTGTGACGATGAGATGAACAAAAAAATACGCAAAACGCGTGATATTTTATATCAGCTGCGATTATTCACACAATTCACGAGGATCTATGGGAAATAGTGCTCCAGAAGCAAAGACGCCGACTTAATCTATGATCAAGACAGCTTTCCGTATTCGGTTAGTCTCGGCAACTCCTTCGATAGAAAGGTTTCCTTGTTCGCAAGTTTCCAGCAGTAGGAGCAACTCGTTGTTTATCGGGCACTCGCTAAGTGCGTTCCGTCGACGTTGCGTTCGTGGCGACTTTGCCGACCGGGACAGGTCGAGCTCATGTGTCACCTGAACAGTGGCGCAAATATAGAGCGGTGCACCTATGAACGCCGCGAATATGTGCGACGTGTGTTCATGATTTGTGAAAGCCGCGTACGAAACTGTGGAGAATACATGTTTTCCCTCCTGCCATTAAGGGGTTAGGCCACAGTAACGGGTATAAAATCATGAGCGAATTTAACCATTTTTTTCGTATGAAAAAGTGATTCACTCATAAAATTGATTACACATCTATTTAGTATGAATATCAAGCTGTTAGCAAATATATATATATATATTTTTTTCGATGTACAAAATGGCCGACTACTAATATTTTCTTTTGTTATCATTTTTTTAGGCGCTCTGTGGCGTGGCATTTAGCATTCACAATTTTTGACCTAGAACAAAAAACTAAAATTCTCGTCAATCTACAGTAGAATACCTAGAGAAGTACGTACGGAATTTGAAAAATATTGTTTTATTCAAAAGTTGTAGGTATTTGAACTTAAGAAATGGATTTTCAGTGAAAAATTTCGTTATAACTGCTCATAAACTGCTCATGAAATGAAAAGTTTTCGATTAATCAGAAATTCCATACGTACTTCTCTGCGAAATGCAATTAGGAAAATATCTTTTAAATTTAAAGTAAATCGAGCGAAAATTTTTGAATTTATTTGTCACGCCAATTGGATAAAAGCTGTTTAGAAAAGTTTCGAGTAGTCAGCCATTTTGTACATCGAAAAAAAATATATATTTTCTAACAGCTTCATACTAAACTTCATGCTAATACTTCATACTAATACTCCATACTAAATTCATACTAAATAGATGTGTA
Source organism: Ophion slaviceki (assembly GCA_944452715.1). Lineage (NCBI taxonomy): Eukaryota > Metazoa > Arthropoda > Insecta > Hymenoptera > Ichneumonidae > Ophion > Ophion slaviceki. Next base: position 33,960,188 of record OX101788.1, on the reverse strand, counting down.
ATTAATTTTATGAGTGAATCACTTTTTTATACGAAAGAAAATTATCAAATTCGCACATGATTTTATACCCGTTGTTGTGGCCAAAGGCCTTAAGGTAATCCTATCGCTTTACACTAGTCATAACACTGATCATACTTGAGACTTGTACAATTCATTTTTTGAACAAATGCAAAAAAATTAATTTGTAATAACTAAAATTTTCCATGTGTAAACTGTTTAATGAATGTTCACATTTAATTAGAAAAATGGAAAAATAGTTATTCCAACGATTCGCGCAGTATTTTTAGGTTTGACGATTGGCAACATTGGTTCAATCTCCGTCTCTTTTTACTCAACCAGGCGAGTTTAACCTCCATGCTTTTCAACGTCGATCTGTCAAAACAATGTCAGGTGCAGGAAATATAAATTATTGAATTCGGACATCGACTGCCAAAAAGCGTGGAAAATTTGTGTCGGCGAAACATGTCTGTTAAAAATGAAATATGTGTGGAAATTCGAATAAGTGAAATAAGGTTAGGACTATAGTCAGCTGTTGCCTTGCTGTCACGTCTCTTTATCGTAGCAAGTGGTAATAAATCCAATACCGGAAGTTCAAATTAAACTTGATATTAAATAAAAATTAGGTCAATAAGCGGAATTTTTCTGACGGAGTGCTTTGAATACTCGTTTTACCCACTACGGGATAGTGCATGTGGTATGATTAAAAATAGCATAACGATAAAATGACAGGACAGCAAAAAACAGTCTCACATCGGTGCTATTCGGAGTGGGTGCGGAATATTTTAGATGCCTTCCAAGAGCAGTTGAATCGGTCGTCGGAAATGCTTCCAATAGGCTTACGGGCCTGTTCGATTGAACTATGGCGATCATTCTACTATATATACTTGCCATAAAGTCTCTTTCCATTTCAAGCAAACCTTTTATCCGCACGTTTCGTCCGTTGGCATTTGCGCGGCGTTCTCGTAGAATGGTGGGAGGTAAATGTAATGGTTGAAGAAAGGACTTGCGCAAATCGACTCTCGCCGCCTCCTGCAATCTTGCGCTTCCGGATAACCCGCTTTCGTTTAGCTGTGCAGAAAGGGAGCGAGTCGGCTCGGGTCCAAGTCGATGGTTGGATGATTCCTACATTTTTCGAGGCTCCTTGTACGAGACACACGAGTCCTCCATCGCAATATCAACGTTTCCCACTCCAGAACATTGAAAAGAACCACCATTCTCATCCCCACCGGCTGCACGTAACCTCTCGACCCACAATCATCCGTGCTCTTGTTACCTACATCCTGGAATTTGGGATATTAGGAGAAAACAATATGGCAGAGAATGCTCCGACATCATGGGAGCAAGGGACATAAAGGGCGCGAAAAGGAGGAAGGAAATCAAGCAGAACGATGAAAGGGATTTGGAGAGAGATTCCGGTAAGAGTATGAGAGACTGTGTACACCTCAACCCTCGACATGGCTTTCAACGCTTCGAGAGGACACTCCAAAGGATAGATTTCCTGTCTTCCCTCTCACCTCACACTTTCCACGCTCTCCCTCTTTCGCTCTACGTATCCATCTCTCTCTCTCCCTCTCTCTCTCTCTCTCTCTCTCTCTCTCTCTCTCTCTCTCTCTCTCTCTCCCTCTCTCTATCTACCTATCTATCTCTTTTGCTCTCCTGTCGCTCTTTATCAAACAAGCTATCTCTTTCGCTCTCGTTCCGTTGGGGAGCATCGGTGGAGGCACCACCGCCCCCGCGTCTCAGTGGCGTGCCATGCCAACCAGGCCGCGTAGTCGAGCGCTTTTGCTTTGTGCGCGTCGGGTGGCGGTGGTACATCAAAGCCTCCTAGTTCCCGCTCCGGCCTTTGACGGCTGGGTCGCGGCCGCTCGCTCAGTCGTCGTTCGGTAGCGAGCCGGCGCTGCCGCCGCGGCCGCATCTCTTCGTAGGCCGGATATGCACCACGTCCCAAAACCTCACCAACGCGTCCACCATCTCGTCGTCGTTGAGCTCGTGTCATTTGCCAGGTAGCCCTGAAAGTATACAGCGAGTAATCGAAAGATCGGCTCGCATTGGAAGAAAAGGCGGATTACGCGGACGAATATATTGCTGTATCGATCGTAGCACGTAACATACTCGATGTGATTCCGGATTCGACGACGAACAACTATGTGAGATGTATATGCATATTTATATGTATATATAAATATATGTATACGTGTATGTATGTATGTATATGCTCGTGTATGTATAATGTCGCCGAGGCTCGTCAGCATTGGTGGCAGCAGCTGCGTCACCGTGACTGGTAGCAGTAGTAGGAGCAGGAGAGGCAAGAGTGCGCGTGCCAGAATTATCGCGAAAAAGGTTCGTAAAGTGCGCGCTGAATTGACACGACCAACGATGGTGCACCGCAATGAGAAACACCAAAAACTGGAACGTCCTTTGGACAAACGAAATGCGCGCTTGGTGCATCCGAAAAACAAGCAGAACGCTGCTACTGCTGTGATTCAGGATAAAGCGACAATAGCAATAGTGGCAGAGCCATTGGATGTAGCCCGAGCTCCGCTAGCAGCACCGCCACCCCGGCTCGCGCCAGTTAAAATCGAGGGTGGTCGATGCGACCGAACGCGCACGCGTCAACCCCTGGATACCAAGGCACTCGAGGACCGGGCACTGCTTTCACGATGGACGGACAGACATCAGCAGCCACGCATTTCCGAAGGACAAATAAAATTATTCGGTAGAACCGTCGGGGATGATGATTCAGAGATATCTGACGATGAAGAGAATTCGTCCGATCGATCGATATTTATAGCGGAAAGACACAATGACGAATACGTCGAATCTACGGATAATCCGGAAACAGTTGTCTCGAGACGCGAGATGGATCCGCGTTTTCCTAGACACCGGTTAGAATCACAGCTTGGTGAAGAAATCAATGGAAATAAGAACTCCTACTGGTCGAAAAAAGCTATCCGAAAAAAGTTGGAACTACCAATGAGAACATTGTACGACTTGAAAAGCGAAGACACCACGGCGACTCCCTTATCCCCAAACATTACCCATCTTTCACCCGGTGTTGCGTCTGAATTTTCAACCCACAGTTCCACCATTGCTTCACCTACTCTATCCTCTTCTTCGTCCTTCGTATCATCTACATCGGTACTGTCATCGAAATCAGCGTCAATTATGATTTCAACACCCGAAAGGGCGACGACCTCGGCATCACCCTCAAGCCAAAATCGACCAGTGACTTCAGTGAACGCACCTCTGGAGACTCTTAGGAGTGCCCTCGAAGGCTACGATCATAGTCGAATATATCTCGCTCACGTGTCCTTTCTCGACTGGAGGGATTTACCGGGTCGTCGTACCGTTGACAGTGAGAGAATTTGGGTGGTAGGTGCGGCCGATCACGGTGGTCGTCATAGAACGAGACTTCTCGTGGCAGGACGACACTGGCGACCGCGTTGTCTCAGTAAAGTCAATATGGTTACCCAACCGGTGGTTTATGCCGGGGGTGGAAGTGGTTCTCTTACAGCTGACCTTTTCTTATGGTGGTTTCATCGTGAATTCGCGACAACCGCAATGGCGATGCATCCCGATGGCGCGATCTTAGTGGCCGAAGCGGCTGACTATTTACCACCGGAAATCGAATGCGTTACGGCCGATGGTCTTGTACGTCTCTTCATCGTACCCAAAGATTGTCTTGAGCCGCGAATAGTCGCTACAGAGCTCAGAATAAGGCTCGCAGCTGGGCTGTTGAGTAGCGTTCGATGTCATCCTGACTTTGGCAAAACTAGCCGGTCATTGAACACAGAAACGGGTACGAGTGACCTCGAGGAAAGAATCAAAAGATTCACGCTCAAGGAAGCTTTCGCTGAACTCCACCGAGCCTGGTTGGGTATACGTTCCGAAACTTTCGCGAGAAGTTGGATATTGCTGCAGGAACGCGAGGATACGAGAAGTAGCGGTGGCGCTTCACCACCAATGGTAATGATGTCAACTCGATCGCATCAAGCTGGAGATCACAACGATGACGGCCATTTGCTTGGGGAGTTGGTGAGTCTTGCGCGCGAAGCTGGTCTAGACATTGGTGATACGGATCTGCAAAAATGGATGCTGGATGAAGCAAGCGAGTTTGCGAAACATGTGACGAAGAATGAGTTGTTGGACACCGAAGAAGATGCCCACAATCATTCGTACAAGAACAATTTAGAGGATCCTGAGCAGGATTCCGATGACGAAGACGTTCCCACTGCCAAAGAAACGGTGGGACTGTTATCGAAGGTTCTTCTCTGGATGGAAAGAGAGCCTTTGGATCCCGGAATCCTACTAGCAGTTAGGTCCATGCGTGAAACGGCCGCAATGATGGTAAGCGGTAATCAAACATTTTTTTTTGTAGGAAAATGGACGTTCAGCCGTCGATTTATGCTTTTGCGATACAAATTGAGACCGTTTAAACACCTTATTCGTTTAGCTACACTGCCGTCCATTTTGGTTGCCGAGCAGCCGCGCCACTCAGGCTAATTTGACTATCGATCCCTCGACCCTTGGACGCCCCTATTTTCCTCCCTTCTTCTCCCAAGTTGAATCTTCGCAACGCTCTCGAAACCGGGTATCCAAAAGCTTGGAGTATCATGGAGCCAATTCGGACGGTATAATTTAAATAAAAAGAGCGATAGTCGCTCTTAGGGGAACAAAGGTCCGCTTCGTACGATCGGGAGCGAAGAACCCTCGAAACGACTGGAATTGGTGGAAAGGTCGACGGGGAAAGAATAGAATGGGAAAAGCACCGAGCTATAAGACCTCGAGGGCTCTCCTTGAGTCGATACGTTTGGAAGGATGAGACGTAATGCGGAATCTTGTCCAAAAGTCCAAATCGCACTAGGGTGTCTTGAGTATATTTATCATCAATAGTACCGCTTCTTGTGATGCTTCTTTACGTATGGGCCTTCGATTTCATTGCAGTCATGTCACTAAAACACACTTGAGTACCTGTAAGAATCTCGACAGTCTAAGATTACGAGATCAAATTTACTAAAAGATGTTCGTTTTGTTTTACCATCTCTGTCAACAGGCGAGCAAAATGGGACTTGCGGGTACACATCCAAGCGGCCTGCCGTTTTTCTGTCCAAACGGTGATCACCTGACGCAACCGCCGCCTGCCCACATGGGTATACCACCGTATGGAGCGCTGGACGCGGGCAAGGCGGCCGCGGCGGCCGGTGAGTACTGGCCACCACCCCCACACGGACCACCCTCACATCCCGCACACTGGAAACGACTTCTTGCAGCAGCAGCCTCCACAGGTCAGCCATGCCGCTTCGCCATCCCTAAAAAAAACGAGACTAAATCTCACGCACTCGCCCTCTCGACTATATTATTTGTTCGTCATTTTTTCCGTTCCTGTACAGCTTGCACATACTTTCGTGAAAGATCTTCTCAGTTCCATCTATGAAAATGGAGTACGCGGCCAAGCGAGTGGGCGAGACAACGAGAACGAAAATTCAAATTTGACTTAACATTTATGCATTGCTTCTTGTTTAATTGCCTGCAATCTTATTTTCTCGTTTAACCTTATTCGGCAAGTTCCTGCAAGAATCCAATGAGGGAACTGGATGTTGAAGGCATCTATGCGGAATAATATTCTTGCGAAGCTGATCGAGATGGAAACCCCGGGTGATGCGAACGGATTCTCTTACTTTCGATTGCAGAAATGTATTGTTGTTTTTTTAATGTATTTCTAGTCTGCAACTACGTTTCGAACAATGCACATGTAACGGGGTTGGCCTATCTCGATTTGGCAGAAAATTGGTGGTGGTGGCTGAGGTGGAGGTTGCTATAACAATTTCAAAACTTAATTTTCATTTAACGAATGGCGATTCCCAGCGACGCGTCTGAACGTCTTCCCCTGCCCCACAGGATGAGCAACAAGAGTACAAAAAAAATGAAAGCGACCGATCTAGACCGAAAGCAGGCCTAGACCAATACTTGGATAACTAACACCATAGCCGTAGAGTTTCCGATGGTCACGCAACGAAGGCTCAGTAAAATAGACCCGCCTTTATCAGCCCAGCTCTTTCACCGTTTCCCCGTGCCCTCGTGCAAATATGATGCAGTAGTGCATTAGGAAAAGGTGGTTGTGGGCAATCCTCAAGGTGATCCTTCGGGAGCTGGAAATAGGGAGTCGACAAGTGTGGCCTAAAAGGGAGAGGGATAGAATCGTGAAGGTCTGCAAGGGCATACGAAGGAACATTGAACAAAAATGTATACATATGGAACAAACCTGAAAGATTTAACCGAAATCAGCAATGCAAATTGTCTTATAAATAACACAACGTTGAGTTTTTGTTTCAAATTAAATCTACTATACAAATACAATCGGGGCACGCTCCTTTGTCTCGCGGAGACCCTCTTCTTTTTTCCCTCTTAAATTTCAACTCGAATTACCGCTTCAAACGATCGCGCACGACTTTAATCCTCTTTTGTAACGTGCCCTCGTGTATAGCGCACAAACGATATTCGTTGCATCGATATTCGCGCCCCCGGGGAACGGGGGAGGGGATTCGCTTGAAAACGTTTGGTTCCTATGACTTCCGGAGAACGAGTGCGAGGGCACAGATCCGAGTCTCTTATCGGTTCTCAATCGGTTTTTTTTCTCCCAAGGCACGATAGAGTGAAGAGCGTAAATATTGATATTTTTATGGTATCCTAATTGAAGGAATATTCCTTATCGAGTCAAGTGGCGTGGCTGTGACGCGTGTCGGGCGTTTTGTCCTTTGCCCCTTCCTTAAGGGCGTAGTGGAGAGGGCCTTTGCATCCCCTTTGCAATCGCGATATCGGCAGAGAGACAGAGGGAGAGAGAGAGTGAGAGAAAGAGAGAGAGAAAGAGAGAGAGAGAGAGAGAGAGAGAGAGAGAGAGAGAGAGAGAGAGAGAGAGAGAGAGAGAGAGAAAGAGAGAGAGAGAGAGAGAGAGAAAAGACAATGAGGGAGGCTCGTGAGCCGTAGTCTCGACTGAGGGATAAGTTATACGAGGACAAGAGAGCGAAGAAGTGGTGGGAGGATGAGGTTGAGTGAGAGAGAGCGAAAGAGAGGCTCGCGAACTGGCGTCAAGTAGAAGAACAAGAGGAGGACTCACCATTAGGCTAATCAACCAAGCATGCAGCCTCATTCGCTCACACTCGGGCACTTTTTTTCACTTTTTTTTGCCCCTCTTCCTCTTCCTCCGTAATTCTTCGCGAAGTCAGGTCAAGTGGATTCTAACCCGAGTTCCCCTGTCTATGCGTATACATGTATATGTTTGACTGCGGACTTAACCCAGCTATACTCGCAGTACACATATATGCGCATACCCGACTACGTTATGCACAAGAGTGTACTGACGCGAGACCGCCTTCTCTTCCACTTACCTATGATGCAACCCCCGTGGTCGCCTCCTCATCATCACTGCCCTCATCAACAGAATACTCGTCAGTGTTCCTCTGACGTACGTAGACACCGAGGGCTCCATTACCCCACACCAACATGGACAACAGCCCGTCCAGGTTGTTTTTTCTTCTTTTCTTTTTTCGAGTGACATAAACGTGCCGGATACGCCCCAGTTGCCGGAAACTGGAGCACGTAGCGATACACTCGTGTGCATCTTCCGGAGTATCGATCTTTCGAGACCATCAAACTTATTCCAGCATACCTGATTTACATGGCGGGTCGTTTGCTCGACCACTGCGCATGGCGAATCGCGAAACGTACGGACATGCTGTAACGCGCTGAACGTCTCGGGCTGTAATTTCCGGGAGCACACTGGGAGGGACCGTTGAATTTGGTTCTTCTTTGATTACGAAGTACACTATTTGGTGCGGGGTCTGCATGAGCCTGGGGCCCGAAACAGAATCGATTTTCAATATATATATATATATATATATATATATTTTTTTTATTGTTGTATCAATATATATTTTTTTGTAGGAGTATCGGCATGAGGGGGTTGGGATTTTACACGCAATTGATACGTAGTCGTGCCGGGTCACAATTTTCTTTTTCATTGAAAAATATTGATGAACAACTAAGTTATTATTATTTAAGGGCTTAGACCTAGGTGACATTTTTAAAAATATATTTTTTTGGTTTTCGACGGATTTCCGAAATATCGCATTTCAATAATATCCCCTGAAAAGTTTTGAGTCGATCCGTTTAGAATCGAGGGAGTATGGGCGTTTGTGGGTAGACTTTTCGAAGCCGCGAACTTTAACCCGTTTTCCCAAAATTACTTTTTCAAAATCGGGGGCCACAATATCGCAAAAATCACTGCACTGATAAACTTCAAAATTTACAAGCTTTGTTTACACACGACAAAACAGTGCTTAAACGAACGAATTTTCTTTTCCAATGCATAGTTTTTTTTACCAACGAAAAAAGAGCGTTTTTTAAAGCGGAAATCGATACTATCAGTTTGTGCCGCGTCTATTTTTTCAACAATAAATATTTTATCGAATCCTTCGTCCTAGCACTAGATAATTTCATACAAAAACTGAATGAATTTGATTTTTTATTTTGGGCGGTTCGTTTCCGAGCAGTAGTGGTCACCGTGAAAAACTTATTTCAAACAGCGGTCTGTACAAACCATTGTATCTACCGCATTTATGAATATTTTTCAATACAAAAATTGTACAAGATTCTTAAAAGCATAGTTTTAGTGTAATTTTGTTTAACTTGCACACGTTCTCTTAGAAAACAATTACGACAAATCCTCTTTTATCCAGCAACGAGCTCAGTCTGAGTGCCGCCGTTGACGCATGGACATTCGACGTTGGTGAATCTGATAACCAGGGTGGTCTGAAATGAAAAACAAAAAAAATAGTTTTAATATAATAACAAACCTTCCATATGACCTAATGCTTTTGTAACACTAACAACTACAAGTATGGCAAGCTGTGAAAAAAAATGTTCGATTTCCGACCGAAAAAAAAATTACCTGTATAATGTCTTATTGATAAATTTTTCAAGTTCTCTCTCTCTCTCTCTCTCTCTCTCTCTCCCCTGCCGTTTATGCCACGTAAATAGGGTTGATAGCATTTACACGCAGCTTCGTGTTCGAACCCCGCTTCAATATACGCTACCGGATCTTTATTTTGCCAACAAACGAGAGTTCTGTGTCGTTCACCCCCCCCCCCCCCCGTGCGCATCAACCCCCTTCGCGTTCTGTACTCTTTCCGTTTGCAGCAAGAATGAGAAAGAGTCTGTGAAAGAGAAAAGCCAAAAAGGGGATAGAGAAGCAGGTCGCGATAACAGTTTCGTCTCGTCTCGACTTTCGCCCCTTTTTCCGTTCTTCCGCCCTTCGCGTCGCGCTTCTTCGACTCGACGTAACGCTAGAATAACGGTGGAAGTCCGGGGTCGAGAAAGAAATAGAGAGAGAGAGAGAGAGAGAGAGAGAGAGAGAGAGAGAGAAGAGAAATTCAAAACGCCTGTTCTAACGCTTACTTACGCTTTTCCAACCCCGTTGTCGGGCTTTTGCACCCTCCGAAGCCATTTGCGCCTCAGCCGCTCAACGAGTTCTCTCGTACTTTGGAGCCAATATTTCTAATTGGCTCTATTCTTTAATCTGTATATAGATATGAGTATGCGTAGGTGAGCAGGTTGTTTATATATATATATATATATATATATATATATTTGATTGTTTGCACATACGAACTACATATACTTTTCTTCGGCGTCTCGAAAATATCGCACCCATACGCACTCGTGATACGCATCTCAAAGGCTCAACCGACCGAAGGAATTTCCGCACATGAATGGCGTATGTTGTATCAGCTAATTGACTGTTGAAATAAAAAGGAAATAAGAATGGTCGTGTTGTGAAAAGATGATTTCATTCTCGGCATTCAGAGCTTGAGGATCCTTCATTTTTTGGCAAATAGTAAAGAATGAATACTGAATAATTAAGGTCGGAACGCATGGCCTGGAAATTTTCGGACCCTAGGCGACCATTGAAAATTGAGATTTTCCTGACTATCGGCATTTTCTGCGGTCTTTGAATGGATCTTTCGCTAACCGAAGTCTGGTGGTATCGTATGTGTGTTGGAACATTCTCTTCCTGTGGAAAAACGCGCAGGGAAAGAAGGGAGAGAAAGTCCCATTAAATATGCCAGTAAGTAAAATTAACGGGTCACATTCTTTTAAGCTCAATATCGGCATTTTTCGAGAAATTTTTTAAAAAGTATATCGTAAAAAAATCGAGAAAAATTTTGGATTTTGGAGAAAACAAGACACATTTGGAAGTGAAAGCATTTTTTCGTATCAAATTTCGCACTTCGAATATTTATAGAAAGTGTTTTTAATAAAACGGAATTAAAAATGACTTGACAGGTCGAAGATTTCCGAAGATTTAAAAAAGCCGTCTGGAAAAATGTAGAATCCAGAAAAATGGATTTAAACCACCCGCGCCCGGATTAAATCCCTCGGCGCGCGTCCGCGTTCACCCTCATACTCCGTCCTTCATTGAGATTCCATAATTATTGTTTTTTTTTCGCGTTGAAGTATAGCAAATAATAATCAACAACAAATAGGCCGGCTTTTGATAAACGGTGGAAGTATGTGACCCCTTAAACTCGAGCTCGTCAGAATTAATCGCAGTCCTGCCGCCGGCTGCAACGAGGGAGAAGAGAAACAGAAAGAAATCGCAAAGCGATAGAGAAAGAAGTCGAGTATCTTTCCCCCTCGGGGCACTCCTTTCCTCGCACAATTACAGGGCAACTAGTTCCACCTGGCTAGGTCAGTTAAACAGCATGCCGAATGCAAATAATGAGTAGCAAAAGTACGATGTGTGTCTTCGTTATAGCCTATATATGTACATGTTACCGTGGGTGTGTGTGCGTATTGGTGCTATGTGAACGTGCGTATAATTGACGTGTATCATAATTGTTAGTTCCGAGCAACTTTCTGGTGGAAGGCGTGCCACCGATCTCCGGTATAACGAGCCTACGCGCTCTTCTCGTCTAACGCGAACGGAAACCTCAGGTACCCATCTTCGTGGGCGCACTCAGTCGTTTTTCAAGCAAAACAAAATCGGAAATGCCAGCAATAAGACAAACCCTCAACTACTTAACTTGATGGTCTCGAAAGCGTTCACTATCGCATTCGTTCAAATAACATAATTTTTTCTACCGAGTATTCAATGGGCTTGAGGACTGCATCGTTAGAGTGCAAAGAAAAAGCTTTTTTATACTTTCTAAAATTTTTGCCCGCATACTTTAGCTACCAGAATCCGTCAACCATTTTTTCAGATGCGTATTGAGATATCTGGAATTCAAATGTGCAAAAAGTTTTTGGCAAAGTGAAATATTTGCTGAAACCACATATACAGGGTGTCGCAGAACTGAATGCGTTCCCTGAAATCGGGGGTTGGGGGTGAAATTCTGAGTCGATCGATATAAGCATGTGTGGGTCTCAGATCAATCCCTGAATTATTATTAATTTTTAAAGGCGGACAATCAGGCGCGCCCGATGAGCCGGCGTTGGTGAGCGATACGCTGGCTCATCGTTATTTTAATTTGATACAATTATTATTTTTTGACAAAATAATATATACATTATGTTATTCAAAATATTGAGCACATGAGAGAGCAACATATCAACAATATTTTTTAAAAATCATCAAAAAATTTGGGAAATTCAGCCGGTGGGACCTGGTTTCCGGAGACCGCTGAAAAAGTGTCCTCGTGGTGGTCAGAATAACTCATGATAGCTTTATCTGAAATTTAAAAAAAAAACATTTTTTTCTGTTAGTAGATAAGTATAGCTTGTGATTAAACAAAATATTTTTTTATTGAAATTTGAATTTTCGGCTGCGTTGTATGCAAAATAGTTCAATTTTTCGTACAATTTACACTACGTATAGTCTTGTAAAATTAGTTGTAATAAAAAAAACCCTTCCTTCAATCACTAGTCAATGCTATTTTGAAGAAGTGTGCAAAAATTCGATAAGTTCGGTGCATTAGTTTTTGAGGAATCGTGTCCACCGACTTCAAAAATAGTGTTTTGAGAAAAATGCGATATGTGCGCCGCTCCCGGCTGGTCTTTCCCAAACGGGCAATTCCCAAAGGCTGTCTCTCCTAGACTTTTACTCCGATTGACTAAAACTTTGGGAGAATATTCTAGACATATTGTACTATCAGATAATAAAATTGAAAAAAATGGATTTCTTGAAATTCTCAATCCGGCGTAAGCCCTTAATCAATTTTCGGGTTCGTGAAAGGTCCTTGATCAACTAAAACATTCATCTGAACTAATTTCCTCACTCTATTGAATTTCATGAGGTTGAAGTTTGCATCATTGAAATGCAACGAAAATGAATATTTCAGAGTTCCTTTAATTTCTTTTGGCAGATTTTCACCACTCTAAGATATTTATTTTGCCATCTACGATATAAATGTAAAAAAATATCTATGATAATAAAAATATGGAAAATAGAATGCAAAAAAGAACTTTCGTTGCGTTCGAACGATGCAAACTTCAACACCATTGAATTTCAAACCAAAGTTCAGTGAGGGAGGGGGAAGATCCATAAAAATGTATGTGATTCACACAAACGATTTCTCCGCAGTGCAATAAGCGACCATTTTTTCATCAATAAAATAAAATGTTCTCTGATAACAAATGAATAATAAAATAAAAAAATTCTCCGCGGTGCACTAAACGTTCCCTTCGTACACAAATAAAATAAAATGACAGGGCGATAGCGCCTGATTGGCCATCGACTAAAATGCAGTACCTATCCAAATAAGAGAATCCGGTAATTCCAGCATCAGCGACAATTTATACCGTGTGATTCAACGAATCAATATTCCGTAGCTAAGAATCCGCAATGATTATTATCACGATGAAAGAAGGTGGAAAAAAATTAAGTAATTGATACGGCACTGTATTTCCACCGTGGATGGGAACGGTACAAACGAGCTCGGCGATCGGCTAATGCAATTATCGTGTTTACGATATATCACTATTTGCACGTTGCGTGTGGGTTAGATCGTACAACGCGCTACCAACTCATACGGTGCGCGCGCCTTGTTTCCTCCCGCATCCTATCAATTCGTTATCGCTTATAACCGTACGGAGAGCGCATATGCCTTCGCGCCAACCTCGTACTATACATTCTACATACGTGTTCGTTCGCGAGAAATGCCAAAATAAAAAGGCGGAGCAACGAGCAAATCACCCGCGCGCGAACGTTCGTGCGAAAATTGAAAATCCTCGAACAATAATTTTGCTCCTTCCTCGAGTAAAGTTCACATTGTTTACTTCACCCCTGAGGTGAACAGTGTGAACTTCTTGTCACATCCTGTTGTATTGTGATCGTATTACGGATAATTGCAAAATCTAACCTTCCCAATTATTCAATAATCCAATTATATTTTTGAATTTTAAGCCGTAATTACCGATTTGCCCTTTCATACGAAATTGAAGTTTGCATCGTGGAATTGCAATGATTCTTTTTAATTGCTTAAGTTTCTTATGCAGATTTTAACGACAAAAATTCCTCAATCTTTTTTTAAGTTTATAAAAGAGATATATAAGAATAAGACTATATATAAGTTTATATAAGAATAATTTATAAACTTATTAAGTTTTTATAAATTATTCGAAGTAAATACATAATTTAATTTAATGTCAAACAAAAGCATAGCAGGCCGAGATTTGAAGTTTCTATCGTTTGAATGGCAAAACATTTTTTTTTAATCGCTTAAGGACAGACACCGCTGTGACGAGCCGAAAAAGGTCCTTTTTCCCGTTTTTTGTCTACTAGATTGTTAATTTGGGATATGGCAAAAAAGTATATTATTAAGCTTACATTAAATTTATTTTGTGTAAATTGGTATGAAAAAATGAAGTAAAAAATTTGCAACATTATTGAGGTATACATATTTTTGAAAAAAAAAATCAATAAAAAATTTGCAACGTTATTAAGGTATAGTGAAGCACCTTTATAAAAAAAATCTGGCTCAACAGCCGGATCGATAACTTGACAACGATTGGTCCGGAAAATAAGAATGAAATAGTTTTCTAATCTATATAAATGAAATTCTCGATGTACACATTCGTTTATCGAAAAAAAATTCACAACCGTCGCGTGTTAAAAGAAAGGTATAATTTTGGCGAATTTTTTTTCATATACGTAAATCGTTGTGTTACCTGCTCTTACTAAACGGTCTGTAGCTGGGTCAATTATCAATATTTCAACTTGAATTTTTTTCCACATATTCTCGAATATGTATACTTCAAGAAAATTCACAAAAAAAAATCGATTTTTTTTTCTCGTCACAGTGGTGTCCGTTAAGCTCCTTCCGGTGAATTTTGCATACAGAAATCCTTCAACGTTTTCTAAGACGCTTATTTACAGATTTACAATCTAAGTATGCAAAAAAGGGTAATTATAATAATATAAATGAGGAAATGAAAATATGAAAATACACTTTTATTGCATTCCAACGATGCAAACTACAACATCATGCATATAGTGTAAAAGATGTGCATACAATATGCATGAAAATATGTATATTGTACCGCATATAGGGAATATATCGTACGATAGAAAAGCGTCCGTACCCGAATGAAAAAAAAGGAGTACTCTCGTCAGCGAATCGTTCCGGTCGAGCGGGAGGCGAGCAGCAAAACGTGTACGCCCCGCGACTAATGCAATTATCGCGTACGAGAACATTGATGTTGGCGCGTCAATCCTTTATCGGGTGTCTGTAGCGCGGGTGTACGCGACCGAGCATTAACACTATCTCTCCCTCTCGTATACAATGGCTAGTGAACTAATGGTTGAGGCAGCAACATCGTGCAATGATAGAGCGTACAGGGTCTGGAGTACATGGGCGCGCCGTACCGAAGCCAGTGCTACATTATATCTATACCCTGATTAACGCGACACTATCTCCCGAAGGAAAAAGGAGGCGACCGCGTTCTTCCCATACCTGCCGCATTTTTCTTCAATTGGTACAATGACAACAATAAAAATTTTTTAAAAAATATAGCACGTACCAACTTCGAAAATTTCGAGATGTGCGGATTAATTTCTCGGGGCGAAGAATTCGTAGAGCCTGTAGAAGGGCGTGGGATATGAAAATTTAACCCTTTCACCAAAACTTAAGGCGTTAGGCCACAGTAACGGAATTTAACAATGTTTTTCGTATGAAAAAGTGATTCACTCGTGAAATTAATTACACATCTATTTAGTATTAATATCAAGCTGTTAGAAAATATATATACTTTTTTCGATGTACAAAATGGCCGACTACTAATATTTTCTTTTCTTACCTTTTTTTAGGCGCTCCGCGGCGTGACATTTAGCATGCACAATTTTTGACCTAAAACAAAAAACAAAATTCTCGTCAATCTACATTGGAATACCTAGAGAAGTACGTACGGAATTTGAAAAATATTGTTTTTTTCAAAAGTTGTAGGTATATGATCTTAAGAAATGAATTTTCCGTGGAAAATTTCGTTATAACCTCTCATAAACTGCTCATAAAATGAAAAGTTTTCGATTAATCAGAAATTCCGTACGTACTTCTCTGCGAAATGCAATTAGGAACATAACTTTTAAATTTGAAGTAAATGGAGTGAAAATTGTTGAAGTTATTTGTCACGCCAATTGGAAAAAAGCTGCTTCGAGAAGTTTTGAGTAGTCGGCCATTTTGTACATCGAAAAAAAAATTCTAACAGCTTGATATTCATGCTAAATAGATGTGTAATTAATTTTATGAGTGAATCACAATTTCATACGAAACAAAATTGTTAAATTCGCGCATGATTTTATACTTGTTGCTGTGGCCTAACGCCTTAAAGAGGGAGATTTTTAGGCGACGAAAAAATGACTGATTTACATGATTTTTTTACCATTTTAGAGACTTTAGGATAAGGTTCCGAATCGCCCTTCGATCGAGCTGAATTTCGAGTACGAGAGAGTACGAGAGAGTACGAGAGTACGCGAATCGTAATTACCAATTTCAAAAATCGTTTTTTTCAAAATTCAGATCATTTTTTTTCTTCGCCGCGTATATCCACACAGTACCTACATTTGTTCGTCTGAAAAAAAAACCCTAAAAAGCAGTACCTGTTTGTTTGTCATGGACAAAACTCCAAAAAATTAATTTTCCCCCCGAAAGGTTGTATGATCGATTTTCAACCATTTGCTCCTCCCCGAACGTGTCGAAGAGTACTTCGTCAAGAACTTGAAACGCACCTAGGAGGAGCGCTTTTCTTTTCACGCCGTCCAAATTTGCATCGTTCTAAAGCAACAATATTTTTTCCTTCATATTTTATTCCTTTACATTTATTATCCTCAAAAACCTCTTTTTCGCCGGTTGTGGTCATAAATCTTGGATGAAAATGCTTTAAAGTATTCCACTGATGGTCACAGCCCGTCGGCCAAAAAGAAATGTCATCAATTGACCAGAATTAATTATCGTTCCGTTCCAACGATGTAAACTTGAAGATCCTTTCTTTTGTCGATGTAACCGGCGGGCCTCGCTACTTTACCGCCCGTATATCTGTACGTGACGTCTTTCTTCCTCCTCCGGAAATGGTGCAAGTTAACGAGAGGATCTAATAAAGCGAAACGGAGGCGGACAGGCGTAAGGAGAAGATGAGACGCGACGAGAGACGACGCGGCGACGGGACTGCGTCGGGGGAAGGCGAAAAAGCGTATAGAAGCGTTGGGAACGCGAGACGATGCGAAGAAACGGGCGAAAAGGATGATAAGCGAGGGATTAAATAAAAGCGGCAAGGATAAAAAGACTGAGAGGAAGATAGGGAAAAGCTATGAAATAATGGCTGGAATAGGACAGAAAACTGTGCAATAGTGTTTCGCGACGCCAATGAATGCCGTCTCTCTCTCTCTCTCTCTCTCTCTCTCTCTCTCTCTCTCTCTCTCTCTCTCTCTCTCTCTCTCTCTCTCTCTCTCTCTGTCTCTGTCTCTGTCTCTGTCTCTGTCTCTGTCTCTGTCTCTGTCTCTGTCTCTGTCTCTGTCTCTGTCTCTGTCTCTGTCTCTGTCTCTGTCTCTGTCTCTGTCTCTGTCTCTGTCTCTCTCTCTCTCTCTCTCTCTCTCTCTCTCTCTCTCTCTCTCTCTCTCTCTCTCTCTCTCTCTCTCTCTCTCTCTCTCTCTCTCTCTCTCTCCCTCCCCCGCCCCTTCTCTCCATCTTTCTTATCCTCTATACACATGTGCATGTGTATGGCCGCTCTTTCTTTTCCTCGGTCTCTCAATCTCTCTCAAAACTATCGTACAGCACAGACCGGGATCTCCCAGGCTTGTTCGGGAATAAAAGAGTAATTTTCCGGGTGGTGAAACGCCGATAATGGGGTTGCAGACTGCCGAGTCGACTGGAAAGTGATTAAGCACACATGACGGAACCTCCGCGAACTTGCCAGGATATTACGAACCTCCGTGCCACCCCTTAATCTGGCCCCTTTCACTCCCCGGTTGCCCGTCGAATCCCCCCCCCCCCTCTCGCGCTCACTCTCTCTTCCTATTTCTCTCGGCCGTACATAGTTTGGATACACCCCAGACCTCTCACTCACCCTCCTCAAGGCACATCACTCGCTATCGCCTATTTCACTCTCGTTGGTGGCGCATATGCTGTCTAACCGACAGGTGCCTTCACCTCATCTCCTTCCTGGCAGATTTACATACACCGAATCCAACCCTTAAATCTAAAACCGTGCTATTATCAATTATCCCCCTGTACATTCTATATGTATGTATGTGTATACACAGGGTGCACCAAGGAAGTCGGCTCAACCAAATATGCCGGGCGGAATGCTTTTTTGGAAAAATCTATTGCAAAGGATAGATAGTATCATAGTTTTGAGGATCGTGGTGTTCGTTTTTTTTAATTATTATATGTGTCGGTTCATACTTTGTCTGTGAAAGCTGTATGAGCAGATAAAAATATTTCGTGAAAGAGGAAAAACACGACTTTTTGACTTTTTGGTCGGGTCTGCGGGACCCAAGAGTGTGCTTTTAGGGTTAACATACTGTTTTATATCATATTAGAGATAACTTAGAAAACTAAAGTCAAACAACGAAATTTTGTTACGCGAAAAATGATTCTCATATTAATAATATTGATTCCCATTTTAAAAAATCTAAACTAGACCTGAAAAGAACCTTGAAAATTGCCAATTGGGTTAAAAATATCTAACCCCATAATTTTTGTTCCTTGAAATTGTGAACCTTTTTTTCTGGAATGCATCTTTTTCGAGATATTTCGTTGTGCCAACTTGCACGGAACACCCTGTACATAGACATCGAGAGTACGGAGCGAATAAATTGTCCTGCAATGTACTTCCATCATCGTATAAGCGAAATTGAGACCGTAGATCGTCTCAATTTTGCTCACTCGAGATTCCCGTCCCCCGGTATTCGCAATGAATAGAAAGGCCCTCGACTACATTCTCGTTTTTTTTTCGTCGAACGATACACATTTTTTGCCTCCCTTGTTTCGAACGTCAAGTTGACGAGGCTCGTTCTGTGTGGCGTCGAATTCTCTCGCAATCTCGTTAACGCATTAAAAATCAATCGTGCCGTTCGTCATTGAGCATACTTTGGTTATTGCGTATTCGAAGCTTCTTGGGGGAAAAATGGTCGAAGCACTTTTCATCGCTGGAAATATGGACGAGCGTTCGCGCGAAGTCGTAGAGTTTCTTGTGCTCTGAAAATTTCGATAGGAAATGTGCCAACAACCGTGAGAAAATTGTGTCTGGGCCTTGATCAGGGTCCCACATTAATTTTTACCTCACTCCATTAGATTCCTAGTGTAGAAGCTTCGTATGAATGGGATAGAAGTTCGCCTCGTTGGAGAGCAATGGAAATACGTTTTCCTTAATTGCCTTAAATTTGTTCTTGTAGACTTTAGCTATGAAAATCCCTCGACCATTTTTTTTAGATATTCATTTGGAGATCTAAAAATCGAAATTTGCTAAAAAAATATTTCATACAATAATAAAGATAGGGAAGGAAAAATTAGAAATAGAGTTTGCGATAATCGAACATTCTTTCACATTCCTCACTTTCATTATTATCCAAAATCATATTTTGCAGATTTAGGTTGTAGATCGCTTAATGAGAATGCCAAAGAATGGTTACCTGATTTCGGTAGCTCAACGGAAATTAGGGAAAAAAATGAAGTTCAATATTAATATTCTGATATTAATGACGTATTTATGTTATTGAATGGCTGCCGATATTGAATTTTTGAGAGACAACATTAAAATAAGTTTCAATAATCCTTACCTTCGGTATATCTGTATAAATATTTTACCAAACTGTCAGTTTTCCATGAAGCTGAAGTTTGACGACGTTTAAGTTTGCTTCGTTGGAATGAAGCAAAAATAATTTTTTTCTTATTTTCCAAATTTCTGTCGACAGATTTAAAATATTAGATGAGATTTGAAATATTAGATAAAATATAAGATGGAAATTCGAACTATTGGATAAAATGACCCTCTCGGGTCATTTTAAATACCGTAACTAAATCAATCCCAATATTATTTCTCTTTCTTGCCTACGCGAATTCCGAAATTCTGCACAAACGTTCTCTCTAAAATTATCCGAGATATGGCAGAATTACACGATTTGCTGAGACCTTTCACGACCAATTTGTAAGAAACCCTGGCCCTCAATTTCCCTCGCCTCTCAACGGAATATCTCACTAACCAAGCTAAGGATGTGTGTGTGCATATATACATACACACACACACACCCACGCACCCGTAGTTCCGCGTGTAGGACGTGTTGATGAAAAGCGTGGTTTTCGTTGTCGTATATATACGTGCCATTAATTATTATTTCGGTGAGAAGGGTAGAGAGTCGAGTGGCTCGATCGCACGAAACCACGCGTGCCTCAGAGCGCTCCTGAATTTTGCCCGTAGGGTGGTGTATGCGTGCCGAGGAGAAAAAGTGCCGCAGCGTCGGAGAGAGCTTTACACGAAAAGGTAGTGAGCCGTTCGACGCCGTCAATCTGACTTAGAATTGTATAGACAAATATATATATATTTATATATACAGGATGTCCCTCTTATCCCTGCCACCCGAAATAGCTCAGTAATTATCAGAGTCACAAAAAAATGGTCCAGACAAAAGGTGTACGGTGTGCAGGGGGCCATCAAATGTGACCATTTTTTTTACTTCGGTGGAGGCGCTGACGCACAGTGAAGGTCACCTTCACTTTTTAAAATGGAATGGTACATTTTTTCAAACATCTTGCGGAGCACCTCAAGCCGTATAAAAAACATCAGCGGGTCAAAGTCCTTCAAGGACATTCAAGGTCACCTATTTAGATTTGTATCATCGATACTGACCTTGAATGGCCTTGAACGACTTTGACCCCCTAATGTTTTTTATGCGGCTTGAGGTGCTCCACAGGGTGGTTGAAAAAAAATGTACCATTCCATTTAAAAAAGTGGAGGTAACCTTTACTGTGCGTCAACGCCTCCATCGAAATAAAAAAAATCGCATTTGATGGCCCCCTTCACACCCTACAACTTTTGTCTGCAACATTTTTTTGTGACGTCGATAATTACCGAGTTCTTTCAGGTGGCAGAGATAAGAGGGACACCCTGTATTTATACACACAATTTTCGACTGGTGACGAACGAAAGGGTGTAGGTTTTCATGAAATGACACGTCAAGTTATGCAAGTTACGACCTTTTTATTCCTAGGAGCTGACATTACATACATCTATATATATCTATGTGGTACTAAAAAGGAGGAAGTGAGTGCCGCGCTAGAGACAGGGAGAGGGGAGAGAGAGAGAGAGAGGGAGAGAGAGAGAGAGAGAGAGAGAGAGAGAGAGAGAGAGAGAGAGAGAATATTGGCCTCGTCAGGCAGTTTCAGCCTCAAGACCGATACGATAGCGCCCCCTCGTTGCTTCTTATGAAGCCAATTATTTCGTTCGTCGAAGGCTCACGTACAGTTCCTTCCTTCCACCCCACTTACATTACGCGCGGCCGCAATGGAATAAGGGTTGGTATCGCATGGTCCTCGCAGTCACTCGGTGCACGGGCTGGGGAGGGGGGAGGTGAACACTTGGTGAAAGCCTCAAGCGTGGGAGTGCAGTTTTTTTGTGCTCTCGTTTCCAAAGTTGATTTTTTTTATGGTGTATCCACCAGTAGAATACCGCTGGCGTTAACAGTGGAAACGATTGGAGGGAAGGTCCACTCGTCAGTGAGCTCGACGAAATTGCGGCGAGCCCAAAGGTTTGGACCAGTAAAAGTGAAATTAACGAAACGATGCGCACGCATTTTTCTTTTTTTTTTCGACTCGATAATTATTTAACAAATTTACGGCTTGTCGGACACGCGGGATTTCATAACGAGTAATTATACGATCTAATTGAATTTGTAATCGCGGGCAGTATATAGTACACGGAGGGGGGGGGGGGGGGGATTTCGCCCTCGGTAATATCGAGACTGCGTAATATTAACGGGATGCAAATTGTTTACAGATCGCCAAAGGGGTATTAATTACTGGCAGGAAATTGAGAAACGAATGGTGGGATACGCGAGTTATTTTAATTGCAATCGTTTCGGATCTCATAAGCGCGCACACACGGGCATACACTCACAAACACAAGGGACGAAGATGCGTTACAGATGGTTATAACTGATGAATTTTCGCGTAACATGCCGTTGCGCATTCGCAAGGCCGTTCCCATATTATCGACCGAATTGGATTTAGCAAAATGACAACGCGTTACATCGCCTCGTTCCTTCCTCATTGGTCGCGTCCAATTTATTTGCAAAGCCGGTCGGTCTCCTCGTTTCGTAATATCGTATGTCTTGCAAGGAAAGGTTGCGAGGTCGATCTCTCCGATTTCAATGAAATTCGGCATGCTCGTAGAATGGGTAAAAATAGGCGACACATTTTTTTTTTATATCTGCGAAACCCGATTTTTAAGGGGTAAAACGCACCCTCGAAAATAGAGGTGTTTTTCGTCGATAACGTTATCGTTCTCATCTCCAATGTATAGTACATGAACGAATAAACATTGTGACAATTCGAATTTTTTTTTCATATCGTACCATTAAAACGTTTTCGACGAAAAACGAAAAACACCCCAATTTTCGAGGGTGCGTTTCAACCCTAAGTTTCAAGTATATGTTCTGACCAGATTTTTTTTTCGATATAAACTTTGCCATTCCCTTTTTCCCCTTAGGGGTTAAATTTCGAAAAATGCTGAAATACGCGTTTCGTTTAATGTGTCAAGAAGCAGGAATATCAAATTTCAAGTAAATCCGACCAGATGTTTTTTTATTTCCATACAAACTTGGCTACCCATTTACTCTCCTTAAGGGTTGAATTTTGAAAAATCCCCTCTTAAATAGTGGCTAGATAATAAAAACAACATGCCCTCCAAATGTCATGTTTCTAAATTCAGCGGTTTAAACTGTCAGTCAGTCAGTCAGTCAGAACTTTGCCTCTTTATATATATATATATATATATATATATATATATATATATATATATAGGATTTTTTGAATTGGTAGTTCACTCTTTCCGGTTTCTTTGGCCCATTCCGGGAATGTTGATCACGGACTTCGACGAACTATCCCAGGTAGGAATTGACGATGAAAAAAGGACTCGCCAAGCTCTGAAACAAGGCTCACATTTTTTAATTCAGGCTGAGCACCAGCCTGATTTCAGGCCTAGCTGAACCTCTGAATGATAACGCGGTTTCAGGCTCTTGCACACAGGCTTGACCAAAGGCTGGTAGAAAAGCCTGTACTAAGCCTGAAACGACGAAACAACAAGGCTCAAAACGAGCCTTAATGAATCCTTCACGAGCATTTATGACCAGGCTTTTCCCAAACTCTTCCCGAGGCTATATGAAGCCTGTTTTTAGTTTTCTATATTCTACATTGGGGTAAATTTAATAAATCTGTAAAGAATTCATTTGATTTATTATATATATTTATTATTTGTTATATTATTTGTTACAAAATACAGATAAAAAATATTTTTAAAAAATACTTTATTTTATTGCGTACTTTTATTTTCGTATACACTTTTTTGTGTACCTCATAAATATCGATAAAAGAATATGTTTAAATGTTCTGAGCTGCCTCCTTCGCTTTCGTTTTTCGTGCCGTCGCACCCGACAAATTTATTGCTAAATTCTTTTTCCATAAAGGTACAGAAAAAATATTATTTTAAACTCATTTTATTTTATCACAACCTGAAACAAGCCTGCATCCAGCCTTGATTTTTCAGCCTCAAAACTCACCGGCTGAATAAAGCTTGAAATAACCCTGAGTTTAGGCTAAGCAGCCAGTCTTGGTTCCAGCCTGCTCCAAACGATGCAATGAAACCTGGGCCAGGTCTGTCTCACTCAGGCTCGGTGAAACATGGCTCGCACAAGCTTGTTTCCATCGTCAGCCTTTTAATTTCCTACCTGGGTATGCTGTATTTGCACACACGATATTGCAATTTGCATAGTTGGAACGCAAGGCATTTTTTTTACTTATTTTATTGTGCTTATTGCTTTATTTTCACTATTTTCTAAAATTTTGTCATAAAAATTGGAGCTCAAAATCTCTAACGGACTCTAAAGGACTCTATAACAGGTTTGATTTCTTTTTCCACACCGATAAGAAAATATTTGTTGGAATCAACTAAATGCGTTTAGTTGATCCGTTTTGTTTAATTTACATCAACTAAAATGTTCGTCCAATCAGTGTTTCTTTGTTTAAATTTGATTCTAGCATTCCAGTGATTTATCACAGATATATTAATATAAAAATCTATTGAACACCGTTGAGATATAAAAAATGAATGTGCTTCTAATAATTGTGGAACTTCATATTATTACTCACAAAAACATTTAGTCGTATAGACTAAATGGATTTTAGTCTATATCGATTTAGATTTTTTTAAATTTGAATTCACTAGCAAATCCATAGATATATTAGTACGTTCAGTGGCCGGAGTGTGGCGCAAGCTCCGAGGTTTCTCGTGCAAGCCATTCGTAGTCCGAGCTAGCATACAACCGAGTTCGTAAAACGTATCGACGGGAAAACTAAAAAACATAAGCCAACACAGGCGGCTATATTTTCACTGAGGTTTAGTTGTCTTCACCATCGTAAACTCAGTAAAAACTGCCTCACGCCAAGTCTACATGCAAGCCAGCTTAGTAGTCCAAATATTGGACTAGGCCAATGTCGCTTAGCGTGCGAGATGAACAACTACTGTCGTTTATATTGTAGCCATATATACTACGCGTGTTTCGTATACCACCGACTTTTTTTTATCTCCCCACAATATTTATATAAAATATCCCCTCGTGACGAATACGTCACAGCCTCCAGCCCTCCTCTCCTCTCCCAAATACACGGTTACCGGTTCCTTTCGTAGCGTCCCAAAGGGACTGAAAAACCCAAAAATTCATGCACGATTCTTTGTGAGCAATGCGAGTACGTAGCGTTGAACGATCAATTCAGCAAATCCATGATCTTGAAGTTTGTATCGTTGGAGGGCAACGAAAATTAAGGGGTTAGGCCACTCTAACGGCCGAAAAAATAGGCTTTTCGGGGATTTTTTTCAGAAAAACGACAATATAAATCGAGATTACAAAAAAGGGTGTTTATCGTACATATCAGTGCCTGCATACAATAATTTTTTTGAAGCGATTCATTTCAAAATGGCGGCTGTGCAGCGTTTATCTCAAAACTGCATTTTTTAAATTGGCCGGAAACATAACTTAGACAATTTTCAACCGATTCACTTGAAATGTTGAACATATCTTGAAAAATACATTGTCTATGGAAGTACGTAGGATTTTTTTTTTATATTGCATAGTTAATTTGTTATTAACGATTTCTTAGGTAAATTTTTGGAAAGTGATACATTGGCCTAAAACATCGTCAGATAATTGTTGATAACAAATGAACTATGTAATATAAAAAAAAATCTTACGTACTTTCATAGACAATGTATTTTTCAAGATATATTCAACATCTCAAGTGAATCGGTTGAAAATTGTCTGAGTTATGTTTCCGGCCAACTTGAAAAATGCAGTTCTGAGATAAACGCTGCACAGTCGCCATTTTGACATTAATCGCTTCAAAAAAATTATTGTATACAGTCACTGATATGTATGATAAACACCCTTTTTTGTAATCTCGCATTATTTTGTAGTTTTTCTGAAAAAAATTCCCAAAAAGCCTATATTTTCGTAAGTTTTTTTTTCGAAGTGGCCTAAGGCCATTTCGAAACTGAGACAACTCTTTTAAAGTGTTTCATTTTTTTGGTCGATTTAGGCTGCAAAAGCCAGTCAAACGTTGCTACGAATTCTGATTAGAAATGTACAACTTCAATTTGCAAAAAAAAGTATTTGGATAATGTTAAAAATAAAGGAATGAAAAATGAGAAAAAATCGTTCGATTCCAACGATGCAAAGTTCAACTTCATACAAATCCCCATACTTATTAATGGAATTCATCAAACCCAGCAAATACAAATTCGAATGGGCTCGAAGACTTTCACTATTATCTACAATCATATTTTGCAGATTTGTTGCAGAACGCTAAATAATAAGATATAAATATAGATAGATGTTATAGATATTGATATAAAAGTTGTTACACTTAATAAATACACTTTCGAAATACATTTATAAAAAAATTCATGTATTTATGTAACCCAAACAAACTTTAATCGCGTTTTTCTCGAAACAAATTTTTTGGACAACTTGTTGATAAAATCTTCGAAACCACTGAACCGACCCTTATGAAATTTGAACCACGTATTATTTACAATTATAGCTATAGCGCATATCAAGGATTTTTTTTAAATTTTGATATTTACGATTTTTTTGCCAAAAACGGTAAAAAACATTTTTTTTCGAAAAATGTTCGCCATTTTGTTATTTTTGCATATATAACAAATCGTATGATATGTGCTATAGCCATTAACATACTGAATCCAAAACGGTTTGATTTTTTCGTTTCGGATTATCCATCTCCGAGATTTCATCAAAAGCGTAGATCTACAATTTTTTAGGACATTTTTTCAACTACCATTTTCGTCTATAAATAATGACTTAAATAAATAAATAAAATGTTTTTCATGTATTTCGAAAGTGCATTTATTAAGTGTAACAACTTTTGTATCAATATCTATAATATAAACGTATAAAAAAAATCATGACAATAGACTTTTTTTAGCGTCTAAAGTGAGAAGACCCCTTAAATCCGCGGGAGGCAATTCCCGAAAAAAATCAGAGAATAGAGAGAATGGAGGATAGTCGACTAAAGCGATGGGTGAGGCTGGAGGATTCTTTTTTTCTGGTTCGAAGACGCATCTCCGCATTTATTTTGCAGGTCTCACGAGGGCGCCCATGTATCCGTTTTCCACGGGGCAATATCCTTACCCGATGCTGAGTCCGGAAATGACGCAAGTCGCTGCTTCCTGGTGAGTAAAATCTTCATCGATAAAAATTAACGTGTCGGGACGAGTGAAAGGAAGCAGACAACTTCCCAGTCGCTTTTCTTGTTTATCTTTCTCTCCATTCGTCGCTCTATTGAACGGAAAATCTGGAACTAAGTACGAAGAGAGAAAAGAGAGAGCGAGAGAGAGATAGAGAGAGTGGTCAGTGAGGCGATCAGAGGCCCTCGTTTCCGGTCTATTAGGCCGAGTACACCCACCTACCCTAGACCTCACTTAGCAAAACCTTTAGCTTTTCTCTCCTTGTTATTTGCTATCTGGACGACCCACCCCGAATTGAGATTTTCCACGGATGATTTGATCGTCTTTCCTCAATTAGGATACCCTGCCCTCTCTCTCTCTCTCTCTCTCTCTCTCTCTCTCTCACTCTCTCTCTCTCTCTGTTTCCTCGTTCCATCCCATTTCTAGCCTCCCTTCTCTTCCTTAGCTCATGGATATGCTGAATTACCTCTGGCTGTTGCGACATCTCGTCGTTATTTGCCTCAAACGCTAATTACACTGGTTCAATACTATCCTTTATTTAAGGTCTCAGACCACAGTAACGGATATAAAATCATGTGCGAATTTAACAATTTTTTTTCGTATGAAAAAGTGATTCACTCGGAAAATTAATTACACATCTGTTTAGTATGAATATCAAGCTGTTAGAAAATATATTTTTTTGTTGTACAAAATGTCCGACTACTCGAAACAGCTTTTTTCCAATTGGCGTGACAAATAACTTCAACAATTTTCACTCGATTTACTTCAAATTTAAAAGTTATGTTTCTAATTGCATTTCGCAGAGAAGTATGTACGGAATTTCTGATTAACCGAAAACTTTTCATTTTATGAGCAGTTTATGAGCAGTTATAACGAAATTTTTCACTGAAAATTCATTTCTTAAGTTCAAATACCTACAACTTTTGAATAAAACAATATTTTTTTAATTCCGTACGTACTTCTCTAGGTATTGCAATATAGATCGACGAGAATTTTTGTTTTTTGTTCTAGGTAAAAAATTGTGGACGCTAAATATCACGCCGCGGAGCGCCTAAAAAAAGATAACAAAAGAAACTATTAGTAGTCGGCCATTTTGTACATCGAGAAATATATATATTTTCTAACAGCTTGATATTCATACTAAATAGATGTATAATTCATTTCATGAGTCAATCACTTTTTCATACGAAAAAAAAATTGTTAAATTCGCACGTGATTTTATACCCGTTACTGTGGCCTAACCCCTTAATTTTCCTCCTGCCTCTCGTTCACCTACTCGTTGATGATTCACAGGCACACGCCGAGTATGTACCCGATTTCGCCGGCGAGTGCGGGCTTCAGGAGTCCATACCCAACGAGTTTACCCATCACAAGTTCCAGTTTACCAAGGTTCGTTTACAGCGCGAGCCTCGTCGTTGAATCACATTTGCATCCATCGACGAGGCCAGCCCACCGCTTCCAAGGCCAATTTCTAAAAGTGTGATTTTTCGATTTTTATCAGTGATCTCTACCGGTTTTCGCCTACGGGTCTCATGCCACCACATCCGGGTCTCAGTCCGCACGCTCACGCGTTAGCGTCGCACGCCCTGGTGTCCTCGGCGCCGAAAGCGGACCACCACTCTACCTTGGATCACAATCACAGGTGAATTTTGTCCCTCCCTCCGATCCTTACCTTTGAAATCTTTCCCGCTTCGGTCCTACCCAATCAAATGCCTCGACGACCGCGCCATCTCGCGCCCGACGCAAGTACCGCGAGATAGTCACGGGGACGATCGATATACCTCGACGGACGCGTACGTCCGGGCCTATCAATAAGGGAGAAAATCGTCGCAGGATAGTGTCGCGATTCTTTCGCTTCGATCGGTCACTTATCGCCGCTACGGGGATGCTAACGATCGTATAGGCAGCCGGAAAAAAGTACGCGTCGTGTGTGTGCCGAATGTGTCGTTTCCGCGAACTTCTTCAGTTCGCTGACTCCGTCGATAAGGGATGACCGGTGGCGCGAAGGAAGAGCGAGGATGGAGAAAATGCGAAATGAGCAAAGTGGGGTGGGGGTAAAAGCCTCGTATCGTCGATGAGTTGGATAAAGATGGTATTGAAGTTTGCACCGTTGCAACGAAAATATATTTTCGCCCGTATTGCCGTATTTTTTTCGATCGTTCAGGCTACGAAAAGCACTGAAACATTTTCAAAGATCCTTATTCAAATTATATAACCAAAACCTGCAAAACAAAGTTTTCAGATGTGTATAAAAATAAAGAAATGAATAAGGGCGAATATTCGTTGGGTTCCAACGATGCGTACTTCATCACCATGGATAAAGAAGATCGGAAGCGACGAGGGGATGACGATATAGTTGTGACGAATGCCGCAGGGGGTAGCGCGACTCATATGCCGGCAAACGCCGCCAACCGACTCGTCGAATCGACGAGGATGGAGCACACTTATCGAGTGTACGCGAGGCACGTAACTCCGCGATCGGATGGAAACGGAGAAAGAGAGACGGAAAGGCCGCACGGGAGAGAACGGGAGAATAACGAGTATAACTCCAGAGCGTCTGCGCCTGCCTTTCGTCATGTATTGATCATTACCCTCTTAACAGATTTCTAATTAACATTAGTACATCCTCAAGTTCTACAATCTACATTCGCATACATGGAAAATCCAGCGTAATGCAAAATGCCAACTTGGACGACAGACGCGAACAATTGCGGCGATCGTGTCAAGATTGCGCACACCACCAACACGTTTGTCGCGTGAGTCTCTCGTTGCTATTGGACACCGGCGAGGATTCCGACGTTCGTGCGACGTGGTATATCTCCGCGGGACGACTCGCGGTTGGTAGGGAAGAGCGGAGAGGACATCTTTGAAGCGCGTGTTTCGCGTTGCTGTCGCGAGGACAAAGATGCAGCTATCGCGGACTACCGGAAGTCGAGCTGTACTAATCCATAGACCAAGGAATGATATCAACAATATTTTACAGGGCCTCGCCTGTAGAATGGATCGATTGCCACACGCTCGTGTCACACAATGGAAAATTGTCACGATACGAAGCAGGCGATCGAGCTGAGGGTGCAAAGACCGCTGGGGATGCGTTCGGACTGCCAAGAGAGATAGATAGATTTATCGGTGCGAAAGGGCCAAGCATAAGCCTCTGGCACGCAATCCTCATATTTCATATATCTTACAGGAAGAAATACAAAAAAGAAAGAGAGAGAGAGAGAGAGAAAGTAATTCACCCTCGTACATCGAAGGATCGTCCCAAAACAATCGCAACACTAATTGCGCGTTAATCGGACGAGCGAAGCATACACGGAAGTCCAAGACGATGGAGAGAGATAGACGGGGGGGTGGGGGGTGATAAACATAATCCAGAACATATAACCGTCGGTCTTTTCCGGATATACCCAACCCTTCCTCAAACAAGCGACTGCAGCGCCGCATAGCCCGCCAAAAAAAAAATGCCATTTTCACTCCCGTTTCCCCTCCCAGCGAAGCTCGCCCTCCCCCCGGCGGCGCCTCCTGCCGCTTCCACCCCGCGCCCTGCTCCCACGAGAATTATACATCGGTAGGGCACACTGCGAGATGTAGTTGTAGAGCCATGAATTGCAATGATGGCCCCGCGTGCACCCGACGCCTCCCCCCACCCTCGGATAATCAATCGTAACACCCGCTTGGTGATTCGCGGCTATACGAGAGACGCGCGGAGTAGACACAAAAGAGAGATACTCGCGCTACGAGGAGAATTTTCACGATACGATTGCTCTCGGCTATTTATCGTTGCGTCGTACGTTACGAAATAGCGGAAATTGTATATTAAACGCTCGCCCGGACGAGTACCCGCTCGCTACACGAACATATTTGTGTATACATATTTATATATATACATATAGAGATATATATATATATATATATTTATTTATTTATCCGTATAACGTAGCAGCGAGGTTCATACGTGCGTGCGGCTAAGAATATTACGGGAGGCAATCCATGGAATTCGCGAGATGTCGCATTTTAAAACATACATGGCGATGGAGACGTTAAAATTGGTGAAAGAGGTGGGATAGTCGTCCGGCGGGGGGTGGGTGGGTGGTCCGAGGGAGGTTGAAGAACGCGAAATGGAACATATTCGACCCAACGAATTGTCATCCATCAAGACGATAAAACAATCAGTTGCGCGTACTTCAGCGCTCATTCGATACTCGTAAAAATTGCCCGTATTCGTGCATCGGGCCAGGGGGACAAGTGATCAAGTGCTACCTTATATATACACGTACAACCGAACAATGTGTACGGAATGAGGTGTATTTTACGAATTATTCTCCAAGAGAAAGAAGCTTCGCCGCAATAGTCTACGGTGTCTGCGTGACCAAGCCTGCGGGTTGTCCGGTTGTGGGGAATAATGAATACCAGGCGACGAGGGAAATTTTCGTCCGGGGATAGCGAATGAATCCGGAGGGTCAGTGAGTCGCGCCGGCGCGAACGAAAATCCCAGGCGGCGATGGAGTCCGAGTGCGCGGAGCCATTGAACTTGGTGATTAAGAAGGACAGCAACAGCTGCGACTACAACTGCGAATCCAACGGCGTAGAGGATAATCTTGCGAACGGCGCAAGAACAAGCGAGGAGGAGGATGAGGAGGAGCAGCGAGCGACGAGCAAGGCGCAGGACGACACGGCGATACCGCTGGAAGCGACGAAAGCTAGCGAAGGCGGTTCACCACCCGCCGATCAGAAGATCCTCACCGCTCTTCACATGAGCAATCTCATGCAAATGTCCAATATGAGCCTGCCGCGAGGCGTCAATCCACCCGGTTACGGCACACAGTATTACTTCATGCAACTGCTGGCCATGGTGGAGGCGCAGCAAATGATGTGCCAACAAATGAGCTGGTCCGGACCGCAACACTTTATCAGAAATCCCCTCAGACTGCCGCAGCCTTTCTTCGACGGGCCTGCCAACGCGGCTAATCTCAACGAACAATTGTGCGGCTCGCTGAACTCCGGTGCAGCTTATGCAGCGCCAATCACTAAACGCGATTCCGTCAATCACGAGACCAAACAGACACACGCGAAACGGTATACGATCTTCGCGCGAGCCCCTCTTTGATATCCTTGAGTCTCCCCGGCGACTTTGCACTCGGCGCTCCTACTCATCTTCTCTTCTGCTTTTCAGGTCTACGATAGATCAGAAAAATTCTACTTCGTTATCTTCCGACAACACAAAAGCTCAGGATACGGGTCAACAAAATAATCAAGGTACGGACGTCGATCGGAAACGAAATAGTCGTAAATTGTTTTGTTTCTTTCAAGCTATGTGGACGATGCGACTTTTGATTATTCTTCTCGATTATAAATTTGGGCCGATCACAGATAGGCGGAACTTTATCGTTCGCCTGTGTAAAAGTCATTTTTTTGGCCAAAACTAACCTACGGTTGCAAGAAAAATAAATGATATTGAAGTTTGCGTTGGAACGCAACGGAAGTTCGGTAGCTCGATCTTCTTTTTGGCTCATTGGGGCTACGAAAAACACTCGAATGTCTTTTCGGGTGCTTGTGAGAAATCTGAAGCCCATATTTGCTGGATCAGATTTCGGGTGATGACGATAATGAGGAAATGAACATTTTTTAATCATTTTTCGTAGCATTCCAACGATGCAAACTTCTACATCGTAAAAATAAAAAGTTGCAAGCTGTCGTTTCTTTAAAGCTACGTACAATGCGACTTTGCCTGTATGGAAAAATTCTTGCGGATATTCTTATTTATAAATTTGGGATAGATAACAATGGGCGTAACTTCACGAAGAAACTTTATCGTTCGTCTGTACAAGTCAGTCTTTTTCCAAGAATAACCTCCAATTAACAAGGACCCGCGAGACAGTGCCGGGTGAAAATAGAAGTTTCGTAAAAGGCTGTGAAATTTTGGGATGATTTTCAAAACCGGCGATTAATTGACGTCTGCCTAACTTCAGTGGAGTCTCGGAAATTGGCTTTTTACTTCGAGGAACAACCAGCTTTGAGAACTTTTTCACAAGTTTGTGAGGTTATGTCGATTTGTTTACTCCGATGCTTGGCAAATCTGTACCGAGCACACTCGTGGGCCGAAAAATTTGAACTTTTTTTTTGTTTGTTTCACTTATCGCCGAAGTCACGTGGCGCGTATGTGTTTATTGTGCATAATGAAACGTAATTTCCGCAATCGCATAGCGAGCGACGAATCTTAACGTCGGACAACTTTATTATTTCGCAGACAAAAAGAAACCCCACATAAAAAAGCCTTTGAACGCGTTTATGCTGTACATGAAGGAAATGAGGGCGAAAGTTGTGGCAGAGTGTACCTTAAAAGAGAGCGCTGCGATCAACCAAATCCTCGGGAGGCGGGTGAGTAAACGAAGCAACCATGTCACGCCTACGAAATATGTTTTCTTCTTTTTTTTCATACATATATATTTTTCATTCGTTTGATTATTTGATTTACCAATCGGACATTTTCGCATCAGGACTTTACGAATACCCCAACCACTCGGGACTAGTGCTGATTTTGTTTCTTCTACCTACGTTTTATTTAGATCGTAGCCGATATCTTGTTTCTTTTCGTTTCATAAGCTATGTTACTGCCGTCCATCCTGATGCGGGAAATATCGATTTTTCGTTCGAGTCAAGATTTTGTTTTTGCCGGCAATGTTATTATATACATAATATACGTACGAAATAAGTGCTATCCTGTATGCGATCATTTGAGTTTTTCGAGCAGTTCATTATACACACTCTCCATCTCGAACAATTGAATGAAGAACAAGAGGAAGTAACACACGCGCACGAATGCGTGTGTGTGTGTGCGTGTGTGTGCCGATTTTAAAAACTGCGGAGTGCTCTTTTTTTGGTGTTCAGGCACGATGAAACATTCTCGTAGAGGATCCGTAAGACCGCAGAAATATTAATAACAAAGAAAAAAAACACGATAACGAGAGAAATAGTGCAAAGTTGGACTTCCGGTCGCGCGACCGGAAGTGACTCTCCGACGTCACACTACGTCCCCATCGAGTCGGTACTTTCGTCCAATTTCTCCTCTCGCGTCGTTCGAGATGGCGTACTATCCGCCGATCTCTTTTCCTTCCACAGAATCACGAAAACCCGTATCTTTTTTACGTACTATTTACCGGGGAAAAAAAAACGCGGCGCTCTCGTTCCAAATATCGAACATAAAAATTCGCCTCGTGCGCGCGCACCTCGAGTTGTCCACACGTGAAGGAAAAAATGGACGAAGGCCTCTCGATCCCCGCGTGTCCGGTGAGAAGTTCATGCTCAAAGAAAAGTTAAAAGAAAAAACAAACCGAGCAGACTATGAATAAAGCGAAAGCTCTTGGAAAACGAGATCCGGATGTACAACGTGTGGCATCCGCTCTCGCGATCTGCGCTTAGAGAAATAAGAAGACTGCGGTGAATAAGAGGATGTGGAGGAAGAAGACGAAACGGAGAGGAAGGTAGCATATATACGGCGACAGCAGAATCTTGACTCGTGCATACGCCCGTAGGAGGGCGTGTAGATAAAAGTTGTGCATGTTTCGTCTAACGCTTGTGTCAGTAAACGCGTAATTGTATACGACTAACCAGAATATACGGAAAATAAAAACTATATATATACATACATATACACATATATATATATATATATAAATATATGAGGATCCAAACACGCATATATCAATATATTTATCTATATATTAGGACTTGGAATTAATTCGTAGCGTTTTTTAAATGAAAATAAAAAATAGATTAATGAAAGTATTGCCCATCGCTTTCTACTACTTTTGACCATCTTTCGGGCAGGGTACGCATACCGTGCCGGAAGAACGCCTCGTCTTTAGATGCAATCCATGAATTGACCCATTTTTGACAATCTCCGTAAGAAGTGAACTTCTGCTCAGGCAGGCTACGAGCCATCGAACAAAACAAATGGTAATCAGAAGGAGCAATATCTGGAAAATACGGCGGGTGGGGTAGGACTCCCCATTTAAGTGTTTCCAGATATGTTTGTACCGGTTTTGCGACGTGCGGACGAGCATTGTCGTGCAGCAAAATGACTTTTTCGCGTCTTTCGGAGTATTCCGGCCGTTTTTCTTTCAATGCACGGCTCAAGCGCATCAATTGCAGTCGGTAGCGATCCCCAGTTATGGTTTCATTCGGTTTCAGCAGTTCATAATAAATCACACCCCTCTGATCCCACCAAATACAGATCAGGAGCTTAGACCCATGGATATTTGGCTTTGCCAAATATCCATGTTGATGGTTGGCCGGGCTTAACCCATGACTTTCTGCGCTTCGGATTGTCGTAATGGATCCATTTTTCATCACCAGTGACAATTCGATGCAAAAAAATCTTTTCTTTTCTCCCGTTGAAGCAGCAGTTCACATGTCAAAAGACGCCTCTCAACGTCCCTTGGTTTCAATTCATATGGGACCCAATGTCCTTCTTTCTGGTTTATGTCCAAAGCTTTGAGACGTTTTCCTACCGTTGATAAGTCAACTCCCAATGATGCAGACAATTCTTGAAGTGTTTGAGATGAGTCTTCATTGAGCAATGCCTCCAACTCATTATCTTCAAATTTTTTCGGCTGGCCAGGTCGCTCCTTGTCATCCAAGTCGAAATCATCAGCTTTAAAACGTGCAAACCACTTCCGACACGTTTGCTCAGCTAGATCATGTTCACGATACACTTCCACTAAAATACGACGAGCTTGAGCAGCACTTTTGTTCATATTAAAGTAATGAAGTAAAACTCTCCGCAAAAACACTTTATTCGGCACAAATGTTGACGTTTAATAAATTATAAAGTGTTGTTGTTTACGATTCAAAAAGAGGTTATGTACAGCAAATGACATTCAATGATAGCTGTTTCACGATGAAGACATCACTGTCGGTAACAACGAAATACTGTATTATCTACGCCATCTCTTGTAAAACGCTACGAATTAATTCCAACACCTAATATATATATACGTATAATTTAGTACAAATAGAGCATTGTAGGTGGGATCTAAGGAATCTCGATACGGCGCTATGAGAATTTCTTAACGCGATGGAAGATAGCGTAAAAGGCTAAAAAAAAAAGCATAAGGACGAAGAAAGTGGCGGAAGGGGTTTCGCGTGCTGGTGGGGAGGGCCACGTTCACGAATCGAGAGTTCACGAGTGTCCCTCACGTTTTGTTCTCAGTCGAGTCGAAGCAATGAAATGTTCAAATTAACAATAACATTGACAATGGTAAAATAAAAAAGAATCAACAATAACAAGATACGAATAGGGAAGCACGGTGCACGAATTTGTTTTTTGTCGAGTAAATTTGAGATATGAAGACGTTTTGTGGGGCTATGATCACGCAGTGGCACTCGCTAAGTCGGGAGGAGCAGGCGCGGTATTATGAGGCCGCCAGGCAGGAACGCCATCTGCACCAGCAACGCTACCCCGGCTGGAGTGCCAGGGATAACTACGGATACGGCAGCAAGAAGAAGAAGAGGAAGAAAGAGCGCTCCGCAGATCCCACCGGAGGTACCACTTTCCAGTGCTAGAACAGCAGGCCCTTGAATAATTCATTCTTTTTGTTTTTTCTTTTATTTATTCATTTATTTCTTTTTATTTTCTTTTTCTCATTGAAAAGATTTCCTCTGAGATTCATTTGCGAAATAGTGCCTATATTGGTTGAATTGAAACGATCAAAGTCTCTGTGCGTTTCTGTTTTTGTTTTTCATTTGTTTTTTCTTGTTATTCTCTTTCACGATGATAATAATGACGATGACGAGGATGACGATGATGATGATGATGACGCGGATTATTGTCAAATTGAATTTGGATTGTCTGTGGGGATTGTGGAATGTGGCGTCAAAAAAAGCAAAGCAAAAAATATAGTAAAACAAAATATAGAGAAACCGAAAATGAAGGTCACTAAGAAAAAGACAACGACAAATCGTTCAAAAAAAAAATAAAAAATAAAACCAAACAAAAGACGAAAAAGAGAAAAAGAAAGAAAATACGAAAACGGACGTGTATCGCGGTAACGTGCAATGATTGTCTGGCCAACTCCCTAAAGCGGTATTCGTCACGGGAAATGAAACAATGAAATGAGAAGAGAACAAAGAATTTCGCGTGTACGGGATGTCTGGTATAGTTGCCCGGAGCGTATCGTATCGCGTTTGGGAACTTTTTTCCTTCTTTTTTTTGCGTTTTTTTCTCTCCCACTCTTCCCCCCCCTCTCTTTCTTTCCGTTTTCTCTCATCGACGATAATTCGTGTGATCGACGAGGTGAGTCTTCGCGCCCGTGTATCCTAGCCGGCATGTGGGCGCCCTCGATTTAAAAGCTGTTTTTAGGCTTTTCTTTAAAAAATACTTTTTTTCAATCGAAAAAAAAAGAAGAAAAACGAATGAAGTGCAAAAAAAGTCGATCTCCCTCTCGAACGAGAACAATGTCGACGTAACGATGATGGCACAGGGCTCGCCTCGACGTCCAATCGGGAATATTTTCGAATCCGAATAATCGATCGGTTCTCCCATGACGTACGTCCGGAAATTCTATCAGACACCCTGTACGAGAGAACGAAAGAATGAAAGAAAGAAAAAAACAAAAAAAATAAATAAACCGAGACATTAGGTACCGAAGGACGAATATATATATATATATATATATATATATATATATATATATATATATATATATATATGGCGGTGCAACCGAGGGGGGGTAAACTAGGCTGTTCTTCTAGCACTTTAAACGGAAAGTAGGGACCCCAGTGTTATTAACGAAATGCTTCTTTTTTTTTACATAATTCTCGTTAATAAAACAATTTAAAAACAATAATAATAATAATAATAATAATAACAGAAGAATGATTAAAAGGAAAGAAAAAATCGAGATATCCATATATATCTATATAGATATATTTCTATATATGAATATTATATAGATATATAGATGTATATATATATTAATATACACACACGTATATACGTGCGTGAGAGTGATACGAGTTTTACCGTATAGACGCGATCTAACTTGAGTAATGGCAACACAGGGTGGCGGCAGTAGAATAGTGAAACACACATATATGACATTCGTATATACCTTTTTTTTTCTTGCCTCTCATTTTTTTTTTCGTTACTTTTGTCTCTTAATTTTCCTACTTGATTGAATAATTGTTTAGCCACGGTTTTGTGCAATTACAAAAGTGTTTGGTTCTCTCTCTCTCGGTAGTGGCACGCGCTAGGGCGAGAGGAACAGGCCAAGTATTATGAGTTGGCGCGACGGGAGAGACAGTTGCACATGCAGCTGTACCCTGACTGGTCTTCCCGCGCAAATACCAACCGAACTAAGAAGAGGAAGCGCAAACAA
This sequence comes from Ophion slaviceki, assembly GCA_944452715.1. Lineage (NCBI taxonomy): Eukaryota > Metazoa > Arthropoda > Insecta > Hymenoptera > Ichneumonidae > Ophion > Ophion slaviceki. The sequence continues at coordinate 33,922,350 of OX101788.1, read as the reverse complement.
GACACAAACAGTGATCCTGGAGGTACCCACATGCCTCACTCCACACATTCTTACAATCCCCCGAAATAATTCTTTTTTTTTTTTAACATAAAGATTTTTAAAAACGTACAAAACGACCCGTCTCATGCCCCCCGCCGCCCCAAACCTCAGTTGTTATATATTATACTATTTTTTTTTTTTATTGGATTAATATTGCTACACTACATTATGTTGCATGTTTTCCCCACCTCGGGGGTCTCTCGGTTGGTTATTATCGTATATATATTTATATATATATTTATATATATCGATATACTTCATATAATTACATTTGTTTAGAAAAAAAAGCAAGTGCGAAAGACACCATTGCACACGTACATGCGCGAGCACACGCACGCAATACCGCTACTTATTATTATACAAATACACACATACATGCATACATACATATATGTACGTTGACAGCGGAAGTAAAAGGTACCTATTACAGTACCGATTATTTCCGTAACGCCTGTATATAGATACTTATATATATATATATATATATATATACACACGGTGTCCCTTATCTCTGCCACCCGAAATAACTCGGCAATTACCGACGTCACAAAAAAATGTTCCAGACAAAAGTTGTACGGTGTGAATGGGGCCATCAAATGCGACCTTTTTTTTATTTTGGTGGTGGCCCTGACGCACAATGGAGGTCACCTCTACTTTTAAAAAAGGAATGGTACACTTTTTTAACCATCTTGTGGACCACCTCAAGCCGCATTAAAAACATTGGGGGTCAAAATCGTTCGAGGTCATTCGAGGACACATATTAAAATGAAATAAAAATGTAAATATCTCGCATGCCTACCAAGTATTTGGTATTGATCCGACATATTTATATTTGTACCATCGATACTGACCTTGAGTGACCTTGAACGACTTTGACCGACTTTGAGGAAAAAATGTATCATTGCATTTAAAAAAGTGGAGATGACCTTCACTGTGCGTCAGGGTTTTCAGCGAAATTTAAAAAAATTGGTCGCATTTGATGGCCCGCTTTACACCGTACAACTTTTGTCTGGAACGTTTGGTTGTGACGTTGATAATTACCGAGTTATTTCGGGTGGCCGAGATAAGAGGGACACCCTGTATATATATATATATATATATATATATATATATATATATATATATATATATATATATATATATATATATATATATATATATATATATATATATATATATATATATATATATATATATATATGGTTATTTATATTATTGTATGGGACAAAAAAGTGCGGGTGCGTGGTTTTCGCATGTATATTATATCACATGTGGGACACGTCCGGGCACGTAATCACACATGCATATACATCAATTACGTATACAACTTTGGGGACGCTGGCCATCTTGCATTTTTGTTTACAGGGACCTAATCCGCCAATCAGACAATCCTTCAAAGCGTTATTTATTTCCATTGTCAGTCTTTTGGGTTTTCGTTACTCCTTACCAAAACAAAAAGAAATATATTGATATATATATATATATATATATATATATATATATATTAATGATTACATTCATCCCCCTTTGATCGTTTCAACGTTACACGCCCGTATCCTCGATGTATTATTTATCTTATCTTGCAAAACTTCTTTTCTCTCTTTCGTGATCGAAAATAACGAGTTTGTTCGTTTGATTTGTTTTGTTCTCTGTTCTTTGCTCATCGATCATACCTCTCGTTATACTCGACCCAAGTATACTCGACCCTCATTTAAGTTTTCGTTCGTAACGCCTGTACAAGCTTCTCAACATGTGGACCATTGTGTTACTTTTATTTTTCTTCATCAGCCACGACAACGCGGTAGCATACTTTTTCATTCTTCCACATTGCGCGTTTCGAGCTACATACATCGCACGATCATTTTATAATTCGCTATTTGCATACGTCGCTCGGAGAATCTTTGCCGATGGTAAACATGGAGTGGAAGGAGGCCTTTTTTCGTGACGAACGAAGGAAATTTTTCGGTTTTTTTTTATATCGGGAAAGGTTCTTCTCGCGAACGAGCCGACGATACTGATATTTATATTCTTCATTTGCAATTGATCTCTGTGTGTATGCACGCATGACTAGTTGTAACGTCGTAAAATAGAAATGGCGAGGTCGAAACTCGTTTAAATATATATACGGGATATCCCACGCCATTTCAGCTAGCCCCGACCGTTTTTGGTTTTCCTGATTTTTTGTTGTAAAATTGTATCCCATGAAAGGAATAGCAACCCCAATTTTTAGATTTTTATCTCTTCTTTGAGAGTTATAATTTTGAAAGTGATATCGAATGAAATTTTGTTGTTAAATTTAGCACAAATTAAAAATAAACCGTTTCAGGCCTGTCGAAGCCGAATTGGAAATCATTGATAGCATTATTGGACGTTAAAATTATAAAAGTCGTCGTAAAAAATACGATTAATTCGAAAAAAAATGGATGGAAAAATTGGCCCACGATGAGACTAGTCTTAAAAATCATAGAATGGGTCACTCTATTTTAGAGAATTTTTTGAAAAAAATAAAAAAAGGTAATTATCTTTAAAAAAAATAGTTTTCACTTTAGAAGCAAAAAAACGTTGACATCGATAAATGACAATTTTTTTCATATTTTTCAACGAAAGTATGCTTCGAAATGAGACAAAATTATATAGTGCCATTTGTCGATATCTCAATTAGTTCAGGAGTTATCGGCGTTTCAACGTTTCCAAAACTTCTGAAATCGACATTTTTTGCAAAATTATAAGTCCTAAAAAAGAAGAGATAAAAATCTAAAAATTGGTGTGGATATTCCTTTCGTGGGGTACAATTTTACCAAAAAGATGGGGAAAACCTAAAATGGTCGGGGTCACGGGCTAGCTGAAATGGCGTGGAATGTCCCATTTATATATGATTGATATGATTATATGTCACGATTCTTTCTAATTTTCAATTCACTTTTGCTCTCGTTTTTTTTTTGAGTGGCCGTAATTATAGCAATTCGATGTTATTTGTTTCTACAACATAACAGGTGTCCAGAAAATCTTTTTAACACTTCAATCACAATGGAAAAAAATCCTCATCTTTATTTCTCTCTCTCTCTTTATTTTTGTACTATAAACCATACATTGGCCACGAACGAAAGTTTAACAATTGTCGAGTTACGCGGGACGGAGCTTGACGATAAGCCGCCAATGACGTGTATTAATCCGAAAAAATTTCCATTTTCTAGGTAATAACATGAAGAAGTGCCGCGCAAGGTACGGATTAGACCAACAAAGCCAATGGTGCAAACCATGCAGGTACGTCACTGTTCGATCGACCGCGAATGCGATCAATATTTCATACACCGTGCGACGTTTATACGCGACCTCGAAGGCAACGGAAAAGAACCCGACTCCTTTCCCGAGTTCGTGCAAAATGTCGCGTTGTTCGAAACGAGAAGAAAAAAACGAAACAATCTCGTGAAAAAGTCACGAAACTAAATAGTTTCGGGTTTTTTTTTTAGTTTCTCAATTCCAAACGCGAGCCTCGAGAAAATTTGAACACGAACGAATCTAAAGTGTCTCTCGAATTAAATGAAAAGGGAGAAAAGGAGATTCAGAGGCGAATAAAATGCTGCAGTGTTTTTGGTTCAAATGGATATCGGAAAATGTCGAGTAACGTGAGAAATTGCACGTGTAAAGATTTCTCGAAGCTCGCCGTTTCAACGAGAAAGTCTCGTGGAGATTGTACAAATATGGTCAATTGTCTCATACGCGACGACGTATGGCGTCGACTTTGTCCTTTCGGCAGAAGCAAATGTCGAAGCCGTTGCGTAAATGTCCGTGCTTGTCACATTGGGACCCTTCGAATCCGTCTCGTCATCCACATGTTATCGTGGAAAACTTTTCCGACACGGTCGAATATGCGAAGAAGGCAACGATTCAAATTTAAAATGAAATAAAATGAACATCGACTCTCGCATACGTAAAAAAAAAATGAAACACGCACACACACACAGAGCTCGAACGTTTGAATATTTATTGCGACCGAGAGACCTGTTGTCAGAAAATGTGTCTTCCAAAAAAGAAAAAGATAATAATTGGGGAAAAAAAGTGTAGGAACAACGTAGCAGAGGATCCAATTTTTTTTAAATTGCTTTGTGGCAAAGGATTATCTCGGAGTAGTACGTTCTACTGCTTGTAAATATATACATATATATATATATATATATATACATATATAATACTTCTGTCTCTCTTTCTCTCTCTCTCTCTCCTTCTTTCTCTCTCTCTAGTGCCACACCGTAGTTACTTTGCGATTTACAAATCCACAAAATATTCGCACAGCGCCACTAACTACCGTATCTATCGTATTGCGTAATATAGATAACGCCCTCGTAACGTCTCCACGTCCCGGCTGGGTTTGTGAATGTCATGGACCTCATTAAAGGGGCGAACAAACGAATTTCATCGTCGAGCCTTTTCATTGGACTCAATCGAGAAAAGAAGAAAACAAAAACACGCGTACACATATCAACAAACGTAAAATATCTTCTTGGATGATCTTTGCAATATTTAATCCGCGAATAAATAAATCGCGGGCAGCAGATGATATTTTATAAATTCGAAAATCTTGCGTCACACGAAACTTCTCTTCCTTGGATATTGTTTGGAGTTGAAAAAAAAACGAGAATGAGGAATGAGTTCGTAAAATTTACGAAAGTAGTTTTGGGAGACATATTTTCTGATAAGTAAACTTGATAACGCTGAAATAATCGCCATTCGCCAGCCACGTCCTCACAATCCTGCCCTATCGACGATTTCCGCAACGTTTTCTCACTTGATCCGGCGTAAATACTCCGGATTCCGGGGATACGACTGGCTGAGTAAACACGACCTAAGGCCTTAGGCCACAGTAACGGGTATAAAATCATGTGCGAATTTAACAACTTTTTTTCTTATGAAAAAGTGATTCACTCATAAAATTAATTACACATCTATTTAGTATGAATATGAAGCTGTTAAAAAAATATATATTTTTTTTTCGATGTACAAAATGGCCGTGTACTAATATTTTCTTTTGTTATCTTTTTTTTAGGCGCTCCGCGGCGTGACGTTTAGCATCCACAATTTTTTACCTATAACAAAAAACAAAAATTCTCGTCAATCTACATTAGAATACCTAGAGAAGTACGTACGCGAGTTAAAAAATATTGTTTTATTCAAAAGTTGTAGGCATTTGAACTTAAGAAATTAATTTTCAGTGAAAAAATTCGTTATAACTGCTCATGAACTGCTCAGAAAATGAAAAGTTTTCGATTAATCAGAAATTCCGTTCGAAATGCAATTGGGAAGATAACTTTTAAATTTGAAGTAAATCGAGTGAAAATTGTCGAAGTTATTTGTCACGCCAATTGGAAAAAAGCTGTTTCGATAAGTTTCGAGTAGTCGGCCATTTTGTACATTGAAAAAATATATATATATATACTTTCTAACAGCTTGATATTCATACTAAATAGATGTGTACTTAATTTTATGAGGGAATCACTTTTACATACGAAAAAAAATTGTTAAATTCGCACATGATTTTATACCCGTTTCGTGGCCTAAGGCCTTAAAAAACTGAAATTTCTTGCTTCTGAAATTAATTTGCGCTTTAACGTGGGAAAGTAAGTGAAGTTGATAAAGTTCGAAACGTAGACGAAAGTCGTTGACAGTCGTTGACAGGATTCAAAAGTATTTTCGTATTATTGGCCGAATAATTCACAAATTTGACTGTGCTGTGATGAGTATCGTGGAGGAAATGTCTCGCAGGACATTTTTGAACACATTGGTTCGTGAGAACAAAATTGAAGACAGAGTGTGGAGTCGTATCCCCGTCGAGGCTTTCCGATATCGAATGACTTCCAAATCCCAACCCTCGAACACAGAAAATTTCCCCCTTTTTGTCTCTCACTGTCCATAGCTTCAAATAAAGCATCCCTCCTCGCTAAAGATCGTTTTTTTCATCCAACAGCTATGAACTTCAATCGTATACAATTACTTACACTGAAAAGTCGAATTCACTATTACCCTTGCACCTTGACGACGCCAAGCTTTAAGGTATTCCTCTCACGAACCCGAATATTTAACAGTCAACTGATTTTCGTCGATTATCAAGCGAAAATATATCTCGGTGTACTGGTAAAATTCCAAGTCAAGTTACCGAACTTTAAAAAAAAAATTGCGCCTAAAATGCGTGTAAAAAATCTAAAGATCGCGTAACGACAATAAAAACGCAATGTTCAAAGAAAATATTAAGGGACAACACCACTCTAGCGACAAAAAATAAGGCCTAACTTTGACAATTTATTTTGAGAGTATGAAGAAGAGAATAAGATTTCTTTTGAGAGGATTTATTTAACACATATTAAAGTATAAAAAAATGCATTATAATTTTCATACAAAATGGCGGCGACAGAGCCCACCTTGAAAAACGTTTTTTTTTTACAAATGGCTTCACAGGAGGACGGTTTTCTCGTAAAGTATAAGACCTGGAACGAAAACCAAAAAAAATTATAATCTTTATATTATTAGCTATGGGGCTACGTAGGGATTTTTCAAATAAAGTTTTGAAAAAATGGCGCGCACTTAGAAAGAAACAAATCAATTTTTTGCCCAAAAAATAAGCAGTAAATTGTTTATATAAAAAAAAGTTTACATTTAATCAAAAAACGCCTACGTACTCCCATAGAGAATGTAATTGTGAAGCTACTATCAAAATTTCAAATCGATCCATGCAAAGGTGTTCGAGTTATCCGCCCTCCCAGTTTGAAAAAAGTGGTTTCGAGAAAAACGCGTTTGAAGTTGCACGAGGCGTCTGAAAGAAGTCCGAGGCGCTGCGGAAAAATCGATAATCGAACCTTTGAAAAAAAATTCGCTACAGGACCAATTGCATATTGTTTTTATCACTCCAAAGTACTTTTGAGCCTATAAAAATACGATTTTTCCAAAATCCCAGAGTGGCGTTATCCCTTAATGATAAAATTGAGAAAAATGTGCCTAGCGGAAGAATCTTCGTAGCCGCGACTTTTCTTAGAAAATGTAATGATGTCTAAATCTACTAAATTTGCACGAAATTTGTTATTCCAGTTTATCGTTGGGTATAATAATTGATTGTGATTTATTTTTACTGAGCGCCACTGCAATATACCGATTATTTAGAAGGGCCCTCCTTTGCCTCCCCAAAATACGACCCTTCGTGAAAGGAATACCTTAAACAAATGCAAATTGCAAAAATTCGCACCATTGGATATTTCGAAGAAAAAAATATCGATTATTCGTTCACCAGCCTTTTTTTTTCTCGACATTTTCACTTTTCTCACGAATTCCGATACCAACGAATGTCATTTGACGTATTGCCCAAAAAAAAGTCCTGAGAAGTCCAGCAACTTAGCAAAATTGCCTTATCGCCTAACGACATGTTTCGAATACCGATGATAAAAAATTTCACCAGTTCACCGAACCAAAAATCCAAACATGATCCGTTGCACGTTACACGTATGAAGATGAGCACACGAAGAGAGCTGCTGATTGAAAGGCGATAATCCATCCAACACAGAACCCACTACTAAAGGGTGTCTCAAAATGACCTGACATTTTAAATTGCGCGCCATTTTTTTTGTGGCGAACATAGAGTACCAATCTTTGACAACTGGGATCAGGAAGTATTGAGGTTTAGTCATGGAGAATCACACGATCGAGCAACGCATAGAAATTGTGAAAATTCACTACAAAAATGGTGGAAATTTTGCAGAGACGGTTCGAAAAGTACGCACGTCGTGTTATCTCGCACCGCGGCGATGTGAATAGGGTATTACACCCTTTTTTTTAAAGGTGTTTCAATTTGATCATTTGGTGGTAATAAAATACTAGAATTTTTATTTCGTTTCGATGAAATCGAAAAGTGCCATAAAAATGCATTTAAGGGGCTATACCAGTGTGAACGTTGAAAATTTAGGTGATTTTCGGGAATTTTGTGGAAGAAAAGTACTCAATTAAATTTTCCGAAGTTCGAAAAAAAGTTCGTCCACTGCTGACATGATTCCGGCCGATTGAGCAGCTAAAACCGAAAAAGAAAAAAATTTCGTTAAACTGGAAGGTATTTCCTGTACAATGACGTAGCATTTTCGAAAAATATCAAAATCTAACAAAATGGCGTAGTTATGGAAAAAAGTCTTCTTGCCTATAAGATGGTCGTTTTTTTCAATGCCAAATCGTCAATTTTCATCCAATAAAAAATATCCTATGTCATTGTAGAGTAAATATATTCAAGAGAATTTAGTTCAAATTTCAAGTCGATTGGATAATTGCTCTTTGAGTTACAATGTCTGCAAATTTGGAAAATCTCATTTCGAGAAAAACGCGTTTAAAGATTTAACTATCGATTTTTGCAAGATAAAATGATATTGATATAAATGGTATAAATGAAAATAATATTCTTGAAAGTATAAACTGTCGAAAAAGGCAAAAAAAATCTATTTTTTGAAAGTGTCACACTGGTATAGCCCCTTAATGAAATTAGTCGGCAATTATGCCAAAATCTTGTTAAAAATGTCGTCAAAAGAATGAACGTTTGCAAAGAGGGACGAGGGTGTCATTTATCGGATATTGTGTTCCACACATAACCTCCATGTTTGTACCTCATATTAAAGGAAACATATTCGTACATTTCGAATAAATAATACGTTTCATTAATAGATTAAAATGTCAGGTCATTTTGAGACACGCAATATCAACAGAAACCAAAAACAACAAAGGGTAAAGCCAGCAAAGAGTACGCACTTTATAAACTTTTATTTCTAGAAAAACCAATTTTGATAATATACTTTGTACTTATTTAAATTGAGCTTTGGTCATTCAGGAACATTATTTTCAATATAAATCTTAAGCAATAATCTCGAAAAATATTTTTTAAAAGGCTTAAACTTAGAACTCGTCCCGTGCGCACGCTTTGGATGCTGTGTTGCATAGAGTGCGCAGTGAGAACCTTCCGTAGGAGCTAAGAGTGCGCATGAGAGCGGAGTAGTGGTAAAGAATAGCGGTAAGAGTGCGCCCTCTTTGGATGCGTAATCTTACCAAAACGTGTTTTTAGTCTATGGTCACTATAATTTTCGTAAGCTAGCAAAACGGCGACATAACCTCTCCGTAAAAACAAAATTTGGATCACAAATTTCAAGTGGAATAACATTCGTTGGGTGCGAATTAATCGCAAACCTTACAAAACGTGTTTAAAATTGTTAAAAAATAAGATCAAACACATCGAAAATCTATTATTAGTGATAAAATTGGAAATAAATACCTCAAGGTAATCCTATCGCCAGGTTTTAATCCATAGGATTTTCATAATTTTTTTTTTATTCACTAAATAAAGGAAAAAGGAATAAAAGGAATAAAAGGAATTCCGAGACGACATACAAAAACCCAATTTCCGGCCGCTACAAAAGTGTATATAATAGTGGGAATCCGTCAGATTCTTAATAATCAGTTTTACATACTTGAGGACTTAGGCCATCAAGTGCGAATTTAACCATTTTTTTCGTATGAAAACGTGATTCACTTATAAAATTAATTACACATCTATTTAATATGAATATCAAGATGTTAGAAAAGATATATTTTTTTTCGCTGTACATGGCCGTCTACTAATATTTTCTTTTGTTATCTTTTTTTAGGCGTTCCGCGGCGTGACATTTAGCATCCACAATTTTTTACCTCGAACAAAAAACAAAAATTCTCGTCAATCTATATTAGAATACCTAGAGAAGTACGTACGGAATTTAAAAAATATTGTTTTATTCACAAGTTGTAGGTATTTGAACTTAATTTTCAGTGGAACATTTCGTTATAACTGCTCATAAACTGCTCATAAAATGAAAAGTTTTCGATTAATCAGAAATTCCATACGTACCTCTCTGCGAAATGCAATTAGGAACATAACTTTTAAATTTGAAGTAAATCGAGTGGAAATTGTTGAAGTTATTTGTCACGCTAATTGGAAAAAAGCTGTTTCGAGAAGTTTCGAGTAGTCCGCCATTTTGTACATCGAAAAAAATTCCAACAGCTTGATATTCATACTAAATAGATGTGTACTCAATTTTTACAAGTTTTAGATGTGTAATCAATTTTATGAGTACTTTCATACGAAAAAAAAATTGTTAACTTCGCACATGATTTTATACCCGTTACTGTGGCTTAAGGCCTTAACACTTGTAGTTATCCAATGCTCTCAGAAAAAATTACGCTTATTTACCTAATTTTTATGTAATATCAAGTTTAATTTGAACTTCCGGTATTGGATTTATTACCACTCGCTACGATAAAGAGACGCGACAGCAAGGCAACAGCTGACTGCAGTTCTAACCTCATCTCACTCATTCGAATTTCCACACATATTTCACTTTTAACCGACATATTTCGCCGACACAAATTTGTCACACTTCTTACCAGTCGTGGCCCGAATACAATGCTTTGTATTTCCCGCACCTGACATTGTTTTGACAGATCGACAGAGCATGGAGGTTAAACTCGCCTGGTTGAGTAAAAAGAGACGAAGATAGAACCAATGTTGCCAAACATCAAACCTAGAATTACTGCGCGAATCGTTGGAATAACTATTTTTTCATTTTTCCAATTCAATGTGAACATTCATTAAACAGTTGGCTCATGGCAAATTTGAGTTATTACAAATTATTTTTTTTTGCATACGTCGAAAATATAAATTGTACAAGTCTCGAGTATGATCAGTGATATGATTAGTGTGAAGCGATAGGATTACCTATTTTTTCATTTTTCTAACTATTATAACTATTTTTTCATTTTTCCAATTCAATGTGAACATTCATTAAGGCGTTACCCCCACTTGTAGAGCAAAAAAAGGCCTTTTTCATGAATTTTTTTAAAGAAAACTACAAAACTTTTTTAATCCATCAATATACCATCTTAAAGAACACATCTTGAAGAACTTTCAGTAATTTTTTTATTGAAAAATATTACATTGTTTAGTGGCAAATGGCCGCCAATGAAATAATGTTTTTATATACACGGTTTGCGGTTACCAACATCGCGGCGAAGTGGATCATCTGAAAAAAAATAATGCGGATGGATTTAGTCAAATATAAGTATAAACTAGTCTTTAATCGAAGGATTTTAAAAAATATTCATTTTTCACAAAATGGCGGACAGTCAAAGTTAATAGTTCGATTTTAACGGAAAAAAAATCGAACGATTAAAGACTACATTTTTATGTATTAAATAAGCCTGCAAAATTTCAAGAAGATCGGTTCATTAGTGTTCGAGTAATCTTGGTCACCGACTTCAGAAATGCCATTTTGAGAAAAACGCGTTTAAAGTTTCAATTTCAGTTTACACGAAGAAAATATTTTTCTTTGTACATTTACATAGAGTCATCTATTCCGGGCATAAAAAAACTGCACTTCAAATTGCACTTCAAAAAAATGCAATAAAAAAAATCGATTTTTTCAAAATCGCAATGGGGGTAACCCCTTAAACAGTTTGCGCATGGCAAATTTGAGTTATTACAAATTATTTTTTTTGCATACGTCAAAAATATAAATTGTACAAGTCTCAAGTATGATCAGTGTGAAGCGATAGGATTACCTTGACGAAGCGAGTTGTTATCCAACACCTTGACATGACATATGCCAATGACAGGTTAGGTGGTGTTGCCAACGCAAGAAAACATAAAACAATTAAAAGCACTGCGTACTCTTTGCTCAACCCCAATCATCACTACCACGATTTCAAGGAGTATCGATGAAAACTAGTCGATTTTCAGGTCCCCAGTCCTGGAACGCGAAAAAAAGAAAACGAATATCCAAAAAAAAAAAATTTCATTGACAAAGGTGGATAAATTAGAATGTTAAGAGTGCTAGATATTCGATGCGTGTGGGTGACGACGAACACGGTACGGGGGATATAGCGAGAGTGAAATACGAGACGAAAGACGCAGCGAAGAAAATAATGGAAAACAAAGAGTAAAAAAGAAGGAAAGAAAGAAAGAAGAAAACAAAAACTATGTACGATGTGAGCGCCCCTTTAATGGCTGGTGGTTGGTTTTGGCAGCCCAGTGGAGCATGGAGCGGGGATGGGCATCCACGCGAGCATAATTCATCACGGTGTGGGAAGTAGCGCGGGGGCCGGGGCTGGAGGGGGTGGTGGTGGGCCGGTTGGGGCATCAGCCGCCCCACCGAACACCAACACTGCCTCCAATGCCTCCTCGCCTCAGCAAGAACCCACTTATGTTAATCTCTAGTCAAGCCTATCGCCTCCCTTCTACTGCAACACTTCTTCTTAAACAGTGGTCAGTCCCGACTTAAACCTATGGGCCTCGCTAGCGCTCACTCATGCCGATCGCCGTCTGTCTTTCGCGATTTTTGCATCTTCAATGTTTTTTATTTCGCTACTTTATCGTCCCCGCCCCAGGGGAGAAAAGTGAAAGGGCGTCGAAGGAAAATTCGTGATATGTTGCGGGGGTGGAGAGGACCTGGGATGAGTTTCGAGATGATCGTTTGTGAAAAAGACGACAAAGGACAATAACGTGCGGATGGCATAGTGAGCAGCCGAGCGACGTCCCAATGCTCGCATTGTTTCTCATTGTTGTGGCTCTTTACAGCTTTACATTATTGTTGTTTATGATTTTTTTTTATCTCGTGTTTCTTCAATTTTCTTTCTCTCAATAATTTTGCGTTGTTTTTATGATTTGACTTACTTTTTTTTCTAATCGTTTGACACTGATTGTTGTTGTTTTTTTTTTGGTTAATTATAATTACTCGATGTCGCCCTTAGCATGGCTGATATGTGATACGTAATAATTATATTATTCATATACATATATGTGTGTGGGTATGCATATATATATATGTGTGTGTATTTTTGGGAAACGTGTTTTCATGTTTCTACTTCCGTTCAAAAGTTTTTTCATTTTTAGAGATTTATCTCATTTTTTGGCATGGCAATTGTTCGTAAATATATATATATATATATATATATACATATCTTAATAGTAATTATATTACCGTATATATATTCGTTACGAGATGCTGTGGTGTATCAACATTTTGTGTATTTAGTGGCCTACATAATGTTTTTTTTTAAGTTTTCATTTACTGTTTCTCGGTTAAATTGCGTTTTTTTTCCTTTTTCTTTTTGTTTCCGTTTCTAACGTTAACGATTTTCGTTTGATTTTTAATTTTTTTCGACGACACGTATTGAGCGCGTATTTTTTAAGCGATCGGTTCGGATCAGAGTGTCGATTGCCGCGAGAATCTTGTCTTATGCAAGAGAACGAATGTACGTGGAGTCTATGACGATTGCAGCTTTACAACGTCTTTCTCGCGATAAAATTTTTGATTCTCGTTATCTCGATCTTGCGTACGTAAAAAAAAAACAATCAGCAATTAGTTTCAACGTCAAGCAGTATTTCACGTAACACGATAGGACGAAAAAAGAAATTCTCAACGATGTCGAAGTTAATTATATTCAGCTGAGAGATTTAATAATGAGAGCCAATGGCAGAGCGGTAATTGTCTCGACTGCAGTGCTGCAATTTTCAACGGGCTCGAGCTCCCGTTATGTCTTCATTTAAACGAAAATAAATAAATAACACATCTTGTCCTCTGCATTTGCGGTAGTTGTTTCTCATAGTCATTCACAAAAAGAAAATATTCATCCAACGGGAATTATCGTATCCGGTAGGGTGATTTGGAAGAAGAAAAAATCATTTTTCTGTACTCGTTGCATCGACCATCGAGATCCATTCAGATGGGGCCAAAAAAATTGCCAAGATCGCAAAAACAACGAATTGCGAGTTGAAGATTTTTTTAATTATGACAGGTGACACGTTTCTAAAAAATTCCGGGGCTATCCACTAACGCATCTGTATTATACAGATATGAATGTTTTTGCAATTTTCTTTTTGCTACTGCCTCGAAACATCATTTTGGAAATTTCGTTATAATGTTCTAAAAGGTTCAATATTTGTTCGATCGTTGCGCATTGTTGCTGCTTTTGATTAGCAAATTTGTGGCGTTGCATCAAGACGAAAAGTAATTGTTGTTAATTTCTGTGAATGAAGTATACATTGAAGATTTCGATAGAATCTCCAATCTCCATTTTTTTTTGCTGTTAAATAGTTGTTGGTCTCTCATCGAGGGAGGAATACGATAAATCGTATAAATTCGTGTTATTTTGATAAAACATATGTGCCATAATGAGCGAATATTAAATCTCGGAAACTATTTCAAAATTGCCAATTCTTGTGCGTTTTTTTTAAATTGACGAGGTTCTAAAATCTCGATGATCGAAGCAAAAGAGAGAAGAGTAATTTTTTTTCAACCGTCTCAATTGCCCTAACAACGAATTCGACAAAACCACATCGAGAAAGCAAAAAAGAAAAATAAAAAACGAGGACCATTTCTTTCGAACTTTGCGATTATTATTCGATGGCCTTGGTTGAGTTATCGTTTTTCCCCGTATATCGAATAAGAACCACAATCCCACAATACATACGCTTGTTCGAATAAAATCTTTTGAGCATGGCATTTTCAGCGAGTGAAACCAAGTACAGAAAATTAAAAAAAAGAACAGAAAAAAGTGAACGTTCTCTCGCTCGTAGAAACTCTGCGAATGATGACGATGACTGATAACAAAAAATTTTTTTTAACCAAACTGGTGCAGAAAGCCGGAGAATCTCCCAATCAGGACGGGAAAAATCCGAAGCGTTGAAAAGAGTTTGTACGTGCGTAGGTGCACACGGAGCCTGACAATATTCATACATCTTATTTCTTTCTCGTTTATTTATTCTTTTTTTTAATCTCAAAATCGATGTGCGACGTGTGAGAGCATGACAAATATTTTAGTCGATATACTTTTATGTTTACATACATGTTTTTTTTTTTCACTTACTAGACGTACTAATGTAAGTGCGAGTTACGAGGGTTGATGTCAATCGGCGGACGAAGCGTGACCTCTCAAGAAAGTAATCTCGTTAGTGCGAGGCAAAAAAAAATATCGCCGCTCGTTACGTTCAGCCCTCGTGATTCCGCCGCGTCAATAATCGTGTGCCAAAGATGATATTGACGTTTGCATTGTTGGAGCGCAACGATGAACTTTTTCTCAAATGCTCAATTACGTTTGGCAATATTTATCCACGTTCGCCACTCGATCGTTTCGAGGATTGAAGATTTACACGCGTATTCATAGTCGATCCTCGAGGAATCCTTATTCCTTATTCTTTGTTCAGAACGAAGAACAAGGAGGCCTCGTTCCTCAAGGCCTAAGGCCACTGTAACGGTCCAAAAAAAAGGTTTTTTCACGAATTTTTTGCTTCCAAAATTGAAGGTAATTGAAAAAAAACTTTTAAGGGTGTTATCGGGCATACATTAAACTTTATTATCAAATTTTTTTACAGCAAAAAAAAACAAAATGGCGGTTCCACAGCTATCTTCCCGGGGCATGTTTTGCTTGCAGGGCTCCGCGGCACGCAGCACCACTGGTGCACTTTTGAATCTAGAACAAAAAAAAAACCATCAATCTAGAGGGTTATAGCTAGAGAATGTCGATCGGATTTTAAAAAGTATCAATTTTTGTGGATTTGGCGTGCGTTTGAAAAAAAAAATTGATTTTTGACGAAAAAAACGGCTAGTTTTTTGTTAATAAAAAATCAATAAATAAAGTTATTGAAAATCCCGATCGACATTCTCAAGATAATGTTAATGTTCACATCTGGTCAAAATTTCAAGTAAAAAAAATGAAAATTGTTCGAGTGATGCTGCGTGCCATTTTGAAAAACCGTATTTCGAGAAAAACGCGTTTAAAGTTTTGCGAATAGTTTTTTATTGGAAAAAAATAAAAAAAGAAGGTAAAAAAAATGTACCGTTAGTCTGCAATCCCAGCACCATACAAATTTTCGTCTGGCAAAATTTACAGTGGCCTTACCCCTTAAGGAACGACTATGAATACGGGTGTTAGGGGGATTCTACGATAACCGTGGCGCCGCCATTTAATGACGGATTCTTTTCGAGACAAATCGAAAGTGAAGAATAAAATTTTTCGATATCGATATTAGATTTCGAGATATCGAATTTGTAAATTCAAGTAAAATTTTTATTTTTTAATACTTATTGGAACGTATTTCTGTGGTGCGATGAATGGGGGAGGGTCTGAAACCCCCCGTGCAGAGTCAAGAGGCAGAGCCTCTTGTAGGGGTGGAGGGGGTAAAGCCCCCGGGGGGTGTGAGGGGCGGAACCCCGCATAAGACAAAAATATAGTGCTTAAATGAATCAATATCTGGGATATATGTGCCTGAGATATATATGTTGAGATGAATGAATATTTGGGACATACGTGTGTGTGTGTGTGTATGTGTGTAATTCGATAGTTTTACTAGATAATCGTAAAAAAAGAATTTACTTAAAAATTCGATGTCTCGAAAACTAATATCGATATCGAAAAATTGTATTCTTCACTTTTGATTTGTCTCATCGAGATACACAATAATCCATCATTAAATGGCGGCCCTACGGTTATCGTAGAACTGCTAGATTTAGCGTCTAAATTTGCAAGAAAATACGACAAACGATAATGAATAATAAGTAAGAATTACCATAGCATTCCAACGATGCATGAAACGTAAATATCGTGCAAAAGCCACGATAGCGCCATTTGTATTTTTCGCCTTAGTACGACGACGCGACCTTGAGCTGATTCGACTTGATTTCTTTTGCAGACGCAAGAAGAAATGTATAAGGTACATGGGGGAGGGAGGAGACGGCGACGGTGAGGTTGACGGTGACGTCGACGACGATCATTCCGAGGACAATCTTGGTAGCGTCGGTGAGGCCGGTACTCCCGAGGACGACGAGTCACTGAGCAGTCCCGGCGGGCTATCCGCTTTGTCTAGTCTGGCCAGTCCATCGTTGGTACTACCCTCGCCCTCGAGCCTGGCGAGTCCTTGTCCCTGTCCTCTAACGCCACCCGTGCAATCGACTACGTCACTTACGACGAACAATACGACGAATCAGAGCGGTATGCAGTCGATTGTCGCGCCACCTCATCGTAATCCCGTCGGCACGAATCCCCACGACATCAACAATCCACTGAGCGTAAATCAACTCACCGGACAGTGTATAAAGAGCGAGGTGAGCGGCGGTGGTCCCGCCTCGGGACCCTCGAATCCGGCTATAAGTGTCACGTAGCCCTGGGCCGCCCCAAGTGACAACAAGACTCTACAATTCGGTGTCATCGGGGTTCAACTAAGTATACTTTCGGTAAGGCTGAACAGACTTCGTTGTTGTCGTCGCCGTGTGAGAGATGAGAAAATGTGCGGCGACGATATGCGCGTGACCTCTTCTTCGTCGAACGTACTCGGCGACTGCCGAGACTCAAGAGGCCACACCGAGGTACAATGTGCCAACGATATACATTTAAGATTATAAGGCAAGTTGGTTGCGTCGATCGGTTGGTTGTTGTCCATTTCTTTTTTTTTCTCCTTCAAACACCCCCACCCACCCCCCTGCGTTTTTTTTCGTGTTTTTCTTTTCGTAAATTTATTTTCGCTATCGGCAACACCGGTAATCTTCGAGGTTGTAAGCTCGCGCGTGATGAATGCGAAAACGAAAAACCTCCGCGAGGTTTGGTCAAACGAATTGTCAATGTTCTTCCACGTGTGTGCGTGTGCGAGTGTGTGGACCTTTGTAACGCGACGTATGAGAGGCTGAAAGTTGAACGCGTGCGAGGTTTCGTGCTCGGCGTATTTTGCCCTTGGATCCGGCGGTTGAAGGAATCGTTGCGAGTCCATCCGGGTTGAGGGGGAAAAGGGAGGCCAAAAATAACACTTGTTCGTCTGGGAAAAATTGGGGCGGAAAACCTCCAGTCACAGTTGCTCGTTACGACCATTTTGCTTTTTAGAAGTTCCGTTCGAATTTTTACGAAATTTTAAATTGTCAGATGTCCGCTGATGAGAAAATGTAGCGCTTGCTCGTAAGGTTTGCGAATCTTTGGAATTGTTCTGCGTCGTAGCTCAAGAGCATCTTTATTTTTCAATGAAATTTTTTTATCGAACTTGAGGAAAATGCTTGATTCAGTATTTAAGACATACACGTATGTATGATTTTTTTGAAATAATATGGTCCACCGTGAACATAAGATTGCGATGTCAACGAGGCAGCATTTGAAATGATTGCGTCGCTCCTGTCAAAGCTCGTGATTTGGAGTCGAGAAACGGACAAATCCGATGAGCACTCGAACTTTTCTAATTCTATTATTATTGCACGGGAAAACGAATGCTCGGAAAATTTCGTAATTTTTTAAACAGCGATTGTCGTTTACTCTTGATTGCCTCTTCCGAACGATTTCGTATCAATTTTCATAAACTAGAAAACAAGAACTAGAAGAACAATTGGTTACTTTTTTCCCCCTGCAGTACTCATCAATGAGAACATCTTGAGTGTTTCGGATAAATATGAATTTCGATTCGACTGACAATCTTTAGTTGACAGGACGTGACATTTGTTCGACGCGAAAGAATTGTGAAGAGCGGACAAAACGTGAAAATACCCGTATGGAACGAATATCGGCAAATGAGTGGAAAAAGAAAAACAAATGGACGAGGGATCTCGTTTCAGAGTAACGAGAATTTTTCGTCTCGAATCCAAGATTTTCTGCCGCGATTCAACGTCACCGAGCACGAGACGACTTTCCCAGAGTGCGCGTGCGTGCGAAAAAAACCCCGCGAGACGACGCGATCGATCTTTGTGCGTAGTAAAATAAAGAGGCGAGAAAAATAAATTAACGAATGGATCGAATGAAAGATGGATTATTGAAATTGCGAATCGAAGCGACGAAGCGAGAAGAAAACAAAAAAGATGTAACTCGACTATAACGATGCAGAAATACTCAGGACCAAGTGTCTGGCTGTAGTCACCCACTCGTTTGGAGACACCGTGCAATGATGCCAAGTGACTGACTGAGTTTATGTTCTTTTTTTTTGCGATTTTTGTTTAGTAAAAAAAAGTTTGCGTGACCGCAGCTTGTAGTCCTTGTTACGTTGTGATGCCAATGACTGAGAGGTCATGTTCCTGTGCCAGGTACTATATTCTATTGAGCGCGAGAAGAAAAATAACGACACGAAAAGTAACGAAAACGAAAAAAAAAAAACAAACAAACAAGACGAGAACGATAATGAAAATGTAATTATTATCGCGCGAAGATAGCTGAAGAGAATTAAGCGGATAGCGTTTATATTATTCACTCATTTCTTGTTCGACTCGACGTGTGTCAAAATACCTATCTTCTGTATGTAATTTGTTATTTTTTTAAAAGTCTATACACATTTTGCGATTAATTAGCGTTTAAGAGTCCCCCCCCTTTTCTTTTTAGTACGAATGTCGTTGATCAATTTTCGCAAACGAACTCCCCCTTGCCACTCATTTCGATCGTTCTTCGACATGCACGCACACATACACACACGCATGTCATTTTATTCTTCAACGTCCACTCATTTGTTTTTTGTTTCACTTCGCGTACCGAAAACGAGTATTAACGACTGTTCACGTGAATACGTCGAAGAAAAATTCCTTTGTGTGTTTTTTTTTTACAAAGAAATGAAAAATTGGGAGAAACGTCGAACGTGCGGATCCGAGATTTGCACGATAAATTTGGCAGTTTTTGATATCTATTTTGGAAAGGAGGATAACCGTAAAATGAACGTTGGGCCTCAGGCACCAACGACCTTTCAGTCGTTTCTTTTATGCAAAAATTAATTCGTTCGCGTACCGAACATTGACACAATGAACAAAAAAGAGACGATTCACGAAAATTGCGTAAAAAATACTGTATATTTTTTTTTAGTCGCGTGTAGGGTTCACATTGCGAAACGTGCTTGAAGAGAAATTCGCGTTTCGCGGTCGGGCCAGTAACAAAATGTTAGATAAAATGTATGCGATAAGGATCGCGAAATGGCCACGAGTGAGTCGAACGTGCTTTTTGCGAAATTAACGGGGTCGGAAAATGCGACGATCAAAATTTGTACCGAGAATTCATTCGCTGTGCGTCAACATCGAGAAAAATTCCCTGGATGTTTTTTTTATCGCGATAAACGCATCGTTGCGAAATAACGAAGCGCAATCCGTGATGGTTGCGGCTCGTGCAAATTTGCCAAGTATCGAATGTGCGTTAAACGTAACTTGACGTCACGTTGGAGCGTTCACTCGTATTTGCGTTTGATTTTTATCTTTTAAGTGTTTCGAATGTGCTCTCCCCCCTCTCCATTCTCCGGATAACCGAGAATATATCTATATCCCGGCCAATCAACCGGCGAGACAACGTTGTTTCGGTAATTCCATGACGATCGAACTACGCGAACACTTTATGTAGTGCAATTAAAAAAAAAAAAATTCTTGAAAACGAAAACGATATGAAATTCTATCCTCGTTGATATGTTATTTGACAATTTTTTCCTTCTTTTTTTCGCGTCTGTAGAAATTAATGGCGAATGTACGCTTGTGACACGCAAAAACGAGATTATGTATCGGAGTAAATCGATGGGAGAAGGAGAGCAAGACAAACGTCGAACGTACGTCCAGTATACGGAGAGAAAAAAAATTACTGTTCAAAACAATAATGAAGGAGCAAAAGCGCGCGAGACGGTTCGAAAAAGAAGAGGAAAATGTTGAAGAATTTCTTATAGTAGACATTAACAGTTAACGATTTTATATATTTTTTTTCTTGCATGAACTTTCGGTGCAATTTGTTCGTTTCTAATGATTATTTTGTTTGTTTTTTCAAACCATTTTACCAACCAAAAAATGCAATAGGTCTGTAATGACGATTGTCCGAAGCGTTCACTAGAAACAAGAGGAGCAGCTATTGTACATAGTAAAATACGTTTAAGGTGCATTTATTGTGAAGATGGGGAAAGTGCAATGGGGGCGGAGGGGAGGAGGCAACCTTGTGAGAAAGACAACAAAAAAATAAATAAACAAATTGT
Source organism: Ophion slaviceki (assembly GCA_944452715.1). Taxonomy (NCBI): domain Eukaryota; kingdom Metazoa; phylum Arthropoda; class Insecta; order Hymenoptera; family Ichneumonidae; genus Ophion; species Ophion slaviceki. The sequence continues at coordinate 33,901,319 of OX101788.1, read as the reverse complement.
ATACGGATACGGACGTGTCGGAAATGAATCATCACGAGTGCGTGTGTGCGTTGGCGATAAGAAAATTCTTGACTGAATATCGGAGAAAAAGAGGAAGAGAAAATGAAAAATGTCTGTATAGCAAACGAAAAATAAAGACAAAGCAAAAAAAAAGAAACCCGTAATTACTGTACCGCGTCATTGAATAGTAAACTAAACGTGCCATAAGAACATCATGCCAATATTATTGATAATACATTTTTTTTACATTAAACGATCCGTTTCGATGTACGTTTATACGTCAACGAGCTCTCGCAAAACGTTTACGCAAACGTATCGAACTGTGCATTTTTTTGCCAATAATTTTTCGTTCGATTTTTCGAGTATTCCGCCCCCCGCCCCTCACGCGTATACTCCACTCGTCCCAATCTCATTTTCCTCGATCGCCCTGATACTCAAAGCGAAAAAACAAAGATGCCAAAATAATGTAAGGTTCACGGGAATATGTGAGTCTCGTCAATGTTCCGTTTTTACCGACAATCTTTGACGCCGCGTCGCGCCATCTATGCAAAAAAATGCCGTCGAACGCCGAAAGATTTTCGCTATATATGCGAATTTCCAAACGAACTTTTGTTTCGAAGCTCCGACAGGCTTCGAATGCCGCCCCGAAAATCGGCCAAAAACAAAATGACGATAATGCAAAGAAAAAGCGAACGGGGAGCGAACGGAAAAAAATGCACATTCTCGACGGACGTGCGGATGCCAGACGCGCGCGAACGATAAGTGTTAGGAGAGCGGATGAATGATGGCCGAAAGAAGCGGCTGGATCGATTTGCCGATGCGATCGCGTGGCGAAAAAGTTTGTACGCGACGAACGAACGTGAGAAGGAACGTAATAACTGACGGACGTAGCCTCAAAAGACTCTCAACGAATGAAAATATGAATGAAAAAGGAGAAACACGATGAAAAAATTCGAAGAAAAAAAAACTTGTACGATGTATTTGTATGTATGACGACTCTGCTGTGAGACTCTGCGCGGTGCGAGTGTTACGTATCGGCAGTGATCGAGGCAGCGTATCGTATGTACCGTGATATATGACCGGTTTCCAATTAGACGTTTTCCGAATGTGTGTTTGTCGCTAACGAGACCAAGTTGATTGCGCGTGCGAGAGAGAGAGAGAGAGAGAGAGAGAGAGAGAGAGAGAGAGAGATTTTGTTGATCCGCGAGCGACAGTACAGATTTGTGATGAGACATACGATCGTACTGAAAAATTTCGAGATCCAAGTTACTGTCCTAGGAACCCGTTATCATACATCGATCGCAAGTTTCCAAAGTTCCATTACAATCAGAATTTCAGTTTGCGTCGTTGGAATACGATAAAAATGATTTTTTCTGCTCGAATTTTTTTTCCACAGATTCCAGCAATGCAAATATCTCAACAATTTTTTTCATTGCTCATTTCAAGATCTATAATCGCAAGCTGTAAAAAAAAGTAAAATTATAAAAAAAGAATTTTCGTTGCTATCCAACGACGCAAGCCTCAGCAGCATCCGTCGTGTGGTTTATCGAATCCCGAGGTTGAGATCGAAGCTCGAATAGGTGAAGATTACACGCGATAACGGGGCTCGGGAATTCTTGGATTAAAATCGATCGATCGTATTCTCACGGCTGTAACACGTCCGTGTAATTGTAGTTCGCGACAAAGGCCTAGATTCCGTGTTGTCACGTGAAAATTCTATCAAGAATTATGCTTCTTTTCGTCTATCGGTACGAGCCTCGCTTCCGTGTGTGCGTGCGAACATCTGCGTGTATATGAGTTCGTGCAAATGCGTGTGTGTGTGTGTGTGCGCGCAGACGTGTGCGGGTCTGTGGGTTACAATCTCGTAACGTTAAGGCGAAAAAGCTTTTGAGAAAGCAAAAGCGACCGGAAAAGCAAAAGAAATGAAGAACAACAACAACAACAAAAGAACAAAAGCCAGGAGGGAGAGGACAAAAGTGCTTGTATTATATTGTAAAGTATGTGACAGTTCTTGCTGCGTTGTACAGTGTTTTCTAAGTATCTAGTTTATAGCGTGTAATAATTGAGAAAACAAGAAGCAACAACAACAAACAAACGAAAAGAAGAAACAAGAAAAACACACACACACGTTGCATTTACGCTAAATAAGTGATCTGTATCAAATTCATTCTCGTATAGCCTGTACTCCTACTCATGTAGATGCTAAAAGTGATTTGTGTCATATAAAAAAAAACCTATAAATAAATTAGCAATTTGAGAATGTTGTCGAGCCCACGAGTAATTAATGCATTCTCGATGACACGAAAATACACACGTTTCTTTTTATACCTTCATTGTTTCACCATGTGGAAAATTATCCCAAAATCAATGTGGTCCTGCGACGTTCGATTTGAACTCGTAAATCATTCAACGTTTCCAGCCCCATCTCTACGAGCAATATCCGATGCTCGGTAGCGTTTTACAAAGACTGCCAGGCCTTCCAAGCGTTTTGCTGTCTGCCAGGCCTTCCAAATGGAGACGTCGGAAAAAGAGCTTCAACGACGCGGCAAACGATACGAACGCGAAGACGAGAAAGATCCACGAACATTGTAGGTCTGAGCTTACAACGACTAGTGCACGAAATGAAAAAAATACTAGTCATTGTAGTTACGTGAGTGGTTCGAATAAAAACATTAGGCGACGTTGACAAACAAAGCAAAGGACGACCATTAATGGACACCACGCTGAATTCGATTTATGTCAACTTTTTCGAAAAATTATTAACGGCTAACGCCACAGTAGAATTTTCAAAAAAACGATTTTTTTTCTCGCTAAAACGGTGCTTTATCATCATAAGAATAAGGTACTATTCGATTTATAGCGAGACATTTTTTTTCACCGACTTTCAGCGTATAACGTAAGCCCACCTCTGGCACGGCCATGGAGTACCTAAAACTTTAAACGCGTTTTTCTCGAAAAAGCTTTTTTTCAACTGGTGTGACAAATAACTTCAACAATTTTCACTCGATTTACTTCAAATTTAAAAGTTATGTTCCTAATTGCATTCCGCAGAGAAATACGTACGGCATTTCTGATTAATCGAAAACTTTTCATTTTATGAGCAGTTTTATACGAAATTGTTCACTGAAAATTCATTCAAATACCTACAACTTTTGAATAAAACAATATTTTTTAAATTCCGTACGTACTTCTCTAGGTATTCTAATGTAGATTGACAAGAATTTTTGTTTTTTGCTCTAAGTCAAAAATTGTGAATGCTAAATGTCACGCCGCGGAGCGCCTAAAAAAAAGATAAAAGAAGATATTAGTAGTCGGCCATTTTGTACATCGAAAACAAAAAATTTCTAACAGGTTGATATTCAGACTAAATAGATGTGTAATTCATTTTATGAGTGAATCACTTTTTCACACGAAAAAAATGGTTAAATTCGCACATGATTTTATAGCCGCTACTGTGGCCTAACCCCTTAAATTTATGAGAGATTATTATTAGATTAAGGGGTCTTCTCACTTGAGATGCTAAAAAAGGATATTTTCATGATTTTTTAAATAGGTTTATATTATAGATATTGATATAAAAGTTGTTACACCTAACAAATACACTTTCGAAATACATAAAAAAAATTTTAATAGTATTTATGTAAAGCAAACAAATTTTCAACGCGTTTTTCTCGAAACAACGCTTTTCGACGGCTTATTGGTAAAATATTCGAGCCTACTGAACCGATCCTTATGAAATTTTAATCACATATTCTTTACAACTATAGCTATAGCGCATATAAAGGATTTTTTAAATTTTAATATTTACGATTTTTTTTTGCAAAAAACGGTAAAAATTCGTTTTTGCTGTTTTTTTGAAAAATGACCGCCATTTTGTTATTTTTGCATATATCAAAAATCGTATGATATGCGCTATAGCCATTAACATACTGAATTTAAAACCGTTTGATTTTTTTCTTTCGGATGATTCAGCTCCGAGAAATCATTAACAGCGCAAACCTACAATTTTTTAGGACATTTTTTTAACTACCATTTTCGTTTATAAATAGTGACTTAAATAAATAAATGAAATGTTATTGTGTGTTTTTTTAAAGTGGATTGATTAAATGTAACAACTTTTATATCAATATCTATAATATAAACCTATCGAAAAATCCTTTCTCTTAAAAAAAAAAACAGCCTTTTTAGCGACTAAAGTGAGACTTAATGGAACGTGTTAATGGAAAAAAATATTACTTGTGCGAGGTTTGCTCATCCCCAAACGGGGTGGGGAATTGCGAAGCAACGTTTCAAAAGGTTTTCAATTTGTAGAACATATAGTTAAACTTGTAGTTTTTTCGAACTTCAATACACATGGCAGTTTTTTTTAATAGACTGTTACTGCCGGATGGTTTTGAACAAATATTATGTGTATATGAAACGTGCAATTTGCTTTCTGACGAAGCTTCCTTTAAGCCAAATATCCCATTAAATAACCAAATTACTCATTTAACAATTAGGGAATAAAATTTTTAAATACAAGTCAATGAAGTTACGCAATTGGTTCGAATAAAACCATTAAACGACGTTGAAAAACAGAGCAAAGAACTCGCATCAATGGACACCACGCTGAATTCGATTTATATCAACTTTTTCGAAAAAATATTAAGTTTATGACAGAATATTGTTAGATTGATGGAGAATAAAAATATAACTTGTGCAAGGCTTGCTTATCCCCAAAAGGGCTGGGGATATTCGAAGCAACGTTTCGAAAGATTTTAATTTGTAAAACATATAGTTAAACTTGTAGTTTTCTCAAACTCAAAACTCCAGGACTTACGATTAAAAAAAATAGATTGTATTAGTGCCGGATAGTTTTGACCAAATATTGTGCATATCAGAAACGTGCACTTTCCTTTTTTATTATCTTTATCACTCACAAAGCTTCCTCTAAGGCAAAGATCCCATTGAGGAACCAAACTGCCTTTAAGGGAAACATAGCGTTTCTAATTTATACGATTTTTGGATTTCTAATTTTTTCGATATCATTCATGGATGATAGCTACTCGCGAAATATGATACTTTGATGGAAAAAATGGTTGTATAGTATTATAGCTCTAAAAAAAAGTACATTTATTAACACAGCTATTGGTGTGGAAGTTTGCATCGTTGCAATACAATGCAAATTCTCTTTCATTTTTCCCCTTATTCTTATTATTATACTGAATATTGTGGCCGATTTTTATTGTACATCTCCGAATAAGCATATTGAAAAATTGTATACGGGGTTTGGAAGCAAAAATCCGTGAAAAAAAAGAAGCAATTAAAAAAAACTGCATTGCATTCCAATGATGCAAACTTCAAACTCATCACGATCTCAGCTATCGTTCCCAACATTGTTGTTCAGAGAAAAATTCATCGAAAGACATAAAGGGACTCTGCTATATCATCTTAAATTTAAAACACGGGATATTTCGACTCCTCTGAGGATCAAAAAACATGGTATTGAAGTTTACATCGTTGGAACACAACAAAAAAAAAATTTTTTCTGCATTGCCGAATTTCCTTCGCCCATTCAGGCTACGATAGTCACTGAAACATGTTTGAAGATCTTTATCCAAAATTAACAACCGAAACAAAGATTTTAGATGATAATGAAAATAAAGAAATGAAAAAATGAGGAAGCATTTTCGTTGCATTTAAGCGAAGCAAACTTCACGACCATCATAGAACAGCAACGGACAAGTTTCTAATTTGCACGGAATTCCTTTTGCAATCATTCAATAATAATTCGCGTTCTGGTTTCATGCTATCGAAAATACGAATTCTCAATCAAATGATAGTAAAAACGATGCTAACTGTTTCATAGATCCATTTTTTATATTATCATACAGGCATTTGCGTTGAAGAACACGTGAGAGACAGTTACGTTTCCGTTACCATTGATCTGAATATCATATTCAGGTATATTTATTAAATTAAAGTTTGCATCATTGGAATTCAATGAAAATAAATTATTTTGACTTGCTAGAAATTACTTCAGTATATTTCGGCTTCGAAAATCTCTCAACCATTTTTTCATGCTTATTTGTAGATGCTTATGATGCTTATTTGTAGATCCGCAATCGAAATTTGCCAAAGCAAATAACAATTAACCTTCAATAATAAAAATAAGGAAATAAACATATAAAAATCCAATTCGTTGCATTCCGAGGATGCAAACTCTATCAGCGCGTATACAAGCGACCATTGTTCAAGCAGTTGCAGTGGGGGATCCTTTTCACCTCTTGTCGCAGACCGTCGGGCACTCGGCCCTCGTATCACCGAAGAAGTGTAGATTGAGCACATTGACGGCATTGAGTGTATAAACAGTGGGCACTTTGTAATTACAGTTGGTGACAAAGTGCCAGGCGAGTCTCTCGATATTCTGAAACTTGACAACGCAGGCGGTGCCTTCGTAGGCGACGCGGCCATTTTCGTTGCGGGCCAAAGGGTCGAAGAGGTAAAACTTTCCGTAATGTTGCATCACGGCCACGGCGTAATTACCCATGTGCAGGATGCCGGAGCAGTTGTTGCGAAAAAATAGAGTCAGAGCTTGCATGAGATCGTAAATGTGTAGAATACCAGCGGTGGTGTGACGATGCACGTGAATGGAGGCGCGAAAATCACCGATCACAAAAACGTTCAGAAGCTCGACGGGCGATAGATTTCTGGCGCCTGGACGTAGAGCTCTCGTTGCGTCGGTATGAAGGAGATCGCCGTATTTGAGAACCGCGTCGACAATCTCGGAGGTCCAGGTCGAAGGAACGTGCAAGACGCCAACGACAATGGCTACCGCGGCAACTGCGGTGCTCTGAAGGCCGCGACTCTTAACGTCGAACGTCCGATCGTTCATGTGGAGACTTCCGCGCAAGACGCTCACGTCGTCATCGACGATACTATACTCCGTGAGAATCTCCACGTCCAGGGTGGGTGTTCTCTCGGTGGAGGGCACGGGAATCGACGGTACGTTGCATCGAAGGATCGGCCGGAAACCAGCGGGACAGGGCAGCGGCTCGATCAGCGTCGTCCTGGCGATAACGCGAGATATGTCGTAGTGACCGTACTTCTCGTCGTCCTCGATATTCGCAAAGATGAGATCGTAGAGAGGCTCCAAGCAAGCGAACCACATGACGCATGATGTGCCATGATCGTGGCGTGAACCGTGGTCGTCGCGCGCACGTGGATCGAACATGAAATACACACCCTGATCCTTCCAGAGGGCAACCATGTAACGTCCGGTTGCCAGAACACCGGCGCGGTTGCTCTCGAAGAACTTGCGCAATCCCTCATCAAGATAGATCGGTGGTGGTGGAGCGGGTGGCATCCTCTTCGCTTTTCCTTTCTTTGCCTTCTTTGGCTTCGGCGCCTTCCTCTTTTTCGCTTTTCCCTTGCCCTTGACTTCCGGCTCGGGTGGAGCCACCGCGACCGGTCCTGATATCGTGGATTCCTCCACATCGGCGCTCATCACGTTCACACCCACGTGAAACACTCTGACGACGTCGCGGGGCTTGATTTTTTCTCTCAGAGGACGCGCCTTTGTTGTCTCGCGATGGACGTTGGTACCCATCACGAGTATCTCGTCGAGCGTCTTCGTCGTCCAAGTCGCGGGATTCTTCACGACGGACATAGCCAGTGCCAACACGCAATTCGCCGCTGTCTGCTTGTTCCGAACTCTCTCCGGAAATATGTCCGATCCTTGATGCGTCATGCCTCTCAATATGGCGCGCGCTTCACCTTCGATTCCATGGAGTTTGTGGTAGGCGTTCAACGGTGGTAGGTTGGAGGGACGTATAGCCGAACTCGGATCGAACTTCCAGGGAGGCCGTTTGTCCCAATCGACGACGTCGATCGAGGTTATCGCGTAATCGCCCACCGGACCGAAGATATTCTTCAGATGCTCGCCCATAAGATCCGACGTTGCAAAACGGACGACACGTGGAGATCCCTCGAGGTCGCTAGTCTCGAAGGGTATGAGGGAGAAATAAAAATTACCGTGTTTCCACACAGCGATGTTCAAGCGATCGAACAAGGTCAACGCGCCGGAGGTATAACGCGCGAAGAATTTCTCAAGACCGGCCTGGATGTTTTGAACCTTGGGAGGTTTCCCTGTCAAGTCACCCGCCTCAACGCTATCCTCGATCGTCAGATCGAGTCTTCGATTCGACAGAAAGAACTCCTTCGTCATCTCATTGATACTGGGAGGCGACGACGAGCCCAGACGTTCGACGCATTGCGAGTGAAACTTGTCTCCGGTGATGATGACTTCGTCGAGGACTTCGCTGCTCAAGTGGCGAGGTTCGTAAGCTTTGGAAAATATAACTGCCATCGTGGCCACGGCAGCTGTCTGCTTCTTCCTATTGCGCTCATCGAATCTCTCGTCGTCGAGGGTCACTGTTCCCTCGAGTTCCCACACACCCTCGTACTTCTTCGGGAAATTATGCCAGAGTTCCTCGCTCGATGTGGTCTTGTGCAGACGCTCGGTCTCGGCTACCCGACTCTCGTAGGTGTGCGCCAGTGTGACCGAGTCGATGACGAAATCGGCGTCGTTCTTTGCCGATGATTGTAGACTGGATGCGAGCGCGGGAATCCCGGTGAACCAAAGAACCGCCGCGGTTCCATCTTTTTCCTTGGGGATTCCGGCGTTGTCGCGTCCTCTGGGATCCATCGTAAAATAAACGTCGCCCTCTTTCCAGATCGGTAACATGGCCGTCTCCTGCCGAAATACACCCATCGTGTTGTCCGCGAAGAACTCCTCCAGACTCGTCGTGAGCTCGGACATGCCAGCCGTAACTACGGTGTCTTCGACGTTCACGGTGAATCGATTCACACCTATGTCGAATTCTTCGGCAATCTCGCTCGGCAGAAGATAATCCCTTGCTGCAACTTTACCGGCTTCCTCTTGCTCCTCTTCCTCCTCATACGCATCTGGTGCGGGTAGATTTTCAAGGTTCTGCCGGGTTACGCGATCACCGATTTTCAATATATCATCCACGACCTCCCGATACCAAAGGTGAGGGTTGTAGAGCTTTCTCATGGCAAGAGCAACGAGGCCGACGGCAGCTTGCTGCTTGTCGCGCGTCTGGTGCTTGAACATGGCTTCGTTCGTCTGGTCGACGCTGCCGTTCAAGCAGGCGCCGTCTTCGCCGATCTCGGTGTAAAAGTTCATGTCGGGCTTTACAGGGGTAGCTTTATCGACCTCGATCTCTTCGTCGGTCATTGGTTCGCTGCTCGAGATTACCTTGAGCTCGTGAATGACAAACTCGTCGCCCCCTTGGGCCTCGGGATCGCTATTGGACGCAATAAGGTCAGCCAATACGGCAGGATCAACCGCCCGAGCAACGCAAGCCGTCGAATCATCGCCATCGCCTTGATGTGACGTTCGACCAAAGTTGTCTCTCGGATTCGCGTCGTACAGGTAGTAGAATGTCGCTTTTGTCTTGTCGTTCTGTTCATCCTCGGACTTCCATACGGCCACGGACAAATTCTTCGCCTCGACGATACCGTATTGACGACTTTCGAAGAACTGCACCAAGGCTCGTGACAAATTCGGCATTTTGCTATCAACATCGTTTGCCTTGAGATCACCGACTATCGACGATTCCTGCAGGTCAACCTTGACGCGGCGCTTTTTGACGTAGAGGATACGCTTCGCGTTGCCCACCAACAAATCGCGATTCTCCTCCTCCTCGGGTGGTATGCACCAGTTGTAATATTCGTCACCGTCCTTAACAGCTTCGTCGATCGTGTCCTTAGTCCATTTGTCCGGTGGAGATTCGATTGCATTGATCAAACCGACTATCGGCATCGCTATACCCTGGACACCCTGGCTCTCTGCCTCGAAACGCCCATCCCTGTTCGAAATTCCACCGCGCAGTATCCAAGTCTTCCCGACATCGCCAGGCTGAAATTCCTTCCATGCCCTCACTCCGGGCACATCGTCGATCACCGTTACACTTCGGAGTGTAAAACGATCGTTCTTCTTAGTGGGGTTGATGTTGTTCATGAAAACGGCCACCAAAGAATCAAGATCGGCGAAGCGTATGACGCAACATTTACCCTTGACTTTTTTGTCACCCATCGCACTGTCTGCCTTTTTCGCTAATTTGCCGGATTTTCCTTTCTCCGCGATGATTCTCATCCCCGTTGCGTCGCACTGACGTGGATCGAACGCGTAATAATAGTCGTCTTGTGTCCAGACAGCTAGAGCCATCGAACTGCACTCGATTATCCCGTCCTTGTTGACTAGGAAGAATTCCTCCAAGGCCTGCTTGAGACTCAGCACGCCAGGAATCTTGGAACTTATCGTACCTACGACAGTGAGAAGATCAACGTCGACGATCATCTTCCTATCGTCAATCTTAATCGCGGTGTCGTCGAGATCGGCAGCTGTCATTGTTTTTATTGTCGGTTTTTCGGCCTTGACTCTGGCGTAAAGGGCATCACCCTGAACGAGAATTTCGTCGAGTTTTGGTCTCAGCCATGTCTTCACCGGATACACCTTCTTCGTGGCTACGGCAGCTATGCAGTTGGCAACGTTCTGAGCTCCTTTGCCTTTGTACATCTCGCTAGACTCGTGAGTCCAACCGTGCAGAATAGCTACTTTGTCAGACAATTCTTTGAACGTCGATGGTATGTTTACCTCCATATCGTAGTAGGGATAGCCTGTGTCGAGGGATTTGAAGCTGATCAACGGCTCGGTAGCCAAACGTTCGTCTATTTTGTAATTCGAGATCGTTATCGTCAAGGGTTCTTTGCGTATAGCTGATGAATAGGTAACGACCGATGACGATTTCGGCTGTTTCGGCGCTGGACGAGTGCAATCTAATTTGTCTTCATCAACGTCCATGGGATTCAAAGCCCGCAGGACGTTCTTGTCGACTACCAGCTGATCTCCGTGTTCGAATGACAAGCCGCGATTTATTAGGCTCACTCTTAGAACGCTAACTTTGTCGATGCAGTATCGCGAGTCGTATCGATTATCGAGATTTCGGAGAAACAATTCTGCCATGTCGCCGATCCTTTTGAATCTCATAGCGCAAGCGACGCCGTCCTTATTGATCCTGGCACCGTCCGGTCCGCATGTGGCAGGGTCGTAGTACAGATAACCGGCCTTTGGTTGGCGCCAAACGGCGATCGAAGTTCCCTGTGCCGTGACGACACCGGAATCGTTGAGCTTGAAGAAACGTTGAACACCTTCCGCAAAGTCCGGACAGCCGATACTGGCGCTGAATAGATTTCCATAGACACTTGTGTCCTCGGTGCATACGAGGCACTTGTAATCGTCGATGTAAAATTCCGGATAAACTAGATTAGTCGTCAGATAAACACCGGCGTTAACCCTATTTCTCGTCATGCTTATGCGAAACAGTTTGTCGCCGTATTCCAAGATTCGATCGACGTAACTTTTCGTCCAATCTTTTGGCTCGAATAAACGACCAAAAACTATCGCAACCACCGAACACGAAGTGGCTTGATTGCCCCGGCTACGCTGCTTGAAACGCATATCATTCATGGCAAACGAACCCCGAAGGATCGCCGAATGTGTTGTCAAGACTTCAAACCTATACCAACGGCTTCCGGGAACAATGACCTTTTTTTCTTTCGATGGTTCATCCTTACCGGGATCTTCTTCATCCTCGAATGTAACGCTATTTTTCTCATCCTCTTGTTTCCGAAATGGATCATTATTGATTTTCTGGCTTTGGTTCGGAGAAAAAACGAATAAATGAGTACCGGAAGAACAACGAAGAACTATGTTGAAATTCTTATTTCTGCTTACTCTGTCATTGGGCTGGATGGAATTTGAGCGAATTTTGTTACTGTGAATTTTGAGCGATAACGTTGTTTGGTTAACCGCTGACGTGGCTAACTAAAATTGATTCATTGCAAAGTGAAAAAAAAGAAGGCTGAGGATAAAAAAAATGAGGGAATTATGGGACAACTGTTTGAGGATGTTTTATGAATAACCGTTTTAGGAGATTTATTTGGAATCTCATTTACGCTCTCTGTAGGGAAGGTTGTCCGTCGACAACTGTGATTATTTTAGAATATCCTCTCAATAACTAATTTAGGACAGCTTCCAGATTCCCTTGAGAAATTCATGTTCGAGGATCTCCATCAAACCATAATTCTAGGATGTCTTATGGACAACTCTTTTAGGATGTCCTTCTAGGATCTTTCTTTAATAGCAATTTCAGAGGGTCTTCAAAATAACCTCAAAAGACTTCGTCATTTTAAACGCAATATATGCGTCAGAGATCCTAAAAAGCATGGAGGCTAGATACCAGGAGGTTCAGCGAGGCCTTTCAACTCGTCCCCAAAACGAGAACAAGAAATGATGGCGCTGGGGTGCTCCGGCACCTATATGTATATAGATATACGCTAAACATGGGTGCGATCTAAGACAGATCACAGATGATGTACCTAACGTTCATTAGTGTTAAGGGATAACACCACTCTAGGATTTTGGAAAGACGTTTTCTTGCCTAAAAATACTTTGGTGTCATAACATCAATATGGAATTGGTCCTGTAGCAATTTTTTTTATTTAAAGGTTCAATTATCGATTTGGCCGCAGCGCCTTGGAACGCGCGCTGAGTTGCTCGTACAACTTTAAACGCGTTTTTCTCGAAACCACTTTTTTCGATCTCGGAAGACGGATTACTCGACCACCTTTGCATGCATCGATTTGAAATGTTGATAGCAGCTTCACAATCATATTCTTTATGGGAGTACGTAGCCGTTTTTTGATTAAATGTAAACTTCTTTTTATAAACAATTTACTGCTTTTTTGGCAAAACATCGAATTATTTCCTTCAGTGCGCTATTTTTGCAAAATTTGAAAGCAAATTTGTAGGTAGTCTCATAGCTAATAATATATAAATTATCATTTTTTTGGTTTTTGTTTCAGGTCTTATATTTTACGAGAAAACCGTTCTCCCGTGAAGCTATATGTAAAAAAAAACACGTTTTTCTAGATGGGCTGTATCGCCGCCATTTTGAGTTTGAGTTTGAGATCTTTTCTCGCTTTTGCGTTTTTTTTCTGAACCGTCATGAGGAAATTATGAATCGGCGGATATTTCGACGTTTGATGTCACGATCGGTCTGTCGTGAGGTTAGAAACCCATCCGATCACTTTCACCTCGTTGACCAATATATTACTATATATGTAGGTGCCGCTGCACCCCAGCGCCATCATTTCGGGACATTTTCGGGGACGCTTTTTTCAGCGCCTTTGCATTGCCGCTGAACCTCCTGGTATCTAGGCTCCATGCTAAAAAGCTTATCCTTTGGAGAACGTAAGGTCATGTCGGCATAACCTCACATATATTTAGACAGTTTTCCCATTGATCGTCAAGTGTTTTTAGGAAAAAACAAAGCATCAGGCTCTGTAGAATTCGCTGATGCGGAGCTTGACGATTTTAGTTTACCCGAAATATTATTAATCTCTGCAAAATTCTCTGTTTGGTTATTTCGACTATCTTCCTAGCACTCACATGTAACGGGATACAGCTTCGCACGTCTTAACAAGGTTATCTTCCGGACATCGTGAAAAGGTCATTTTTCGGACAGCTAAAAAATGGTATGTTTTCGGTCTCGGGGAAGAACAAAAGCAGCTAAAAATAAGAAGGTTCTTCCAGTATCTCCGTCATGCAACAATGCCGAAAAGTGATTCCAATTGGGTGCTAATGAGCGGCCATTTTGAGACGGCACTTTTTGTCTGACTTCACTCTTGTTCCCTTGAGATTATATGCTTCCTCCTGTTTCTTTTAGCTCTTTACTCGTTACTATCCCCGTATATGTTGAAAGGTTATCCTCACAATGTCCTGATGGGTTTTAAACGACCAACCTTCCATGGTCATCTTACCGTCGGTGGAGAATTTAACCAGACATGGTTGCTAATTCCATTCAGTGGGAATCAACGAGCTAATGTAATTGGAGTACAATCTCACGTTGTCCTGTCGTAAGGTACTACATGCAAATGGTGTGAGACTGAACGTTTTGTAATATAGTACTAATCTTGTCCACGGTATTCTGTATACGTTTGTGAAATTTCAAATACATTGACCAACCCGCTAACAAGATATTCGCGCTTACAATTCGTACTTCTAACACGCGCTGCATAGGACAAGTACCGGAAAACATCACATTTCTGCTGATAACGAAAAAATGACGAGACTGAAGCTCATAAAAAACGGTGGATTAATAGATGGATGTTTTACGGTTGGTATGAGAAAAAAAAACATAACTTGTAAGCATAAATTTTCCAATTTATGAGTGCTCAAAGAAATGCGTCGTCAACCGTGATTGGTCGAATGAGTTCATGCGGACGACTTGGCAACGCTGCGAACTGCGTTCTATGGACAGCTTTTTTAAACTTTAGTTTCTACAAATCGTCCTTTATAGAGCAGCTGTTTTTCCATTATATTAAATATTTGATTTGCACATTGCACTAGTTGCAAACACTGCATACTGTCTGCTACGGTAATAAGTGTGGTTAGGGCAACGGATTGATTGTGCTCCCTAGCGACGTTGCCATATGTACGACTGTTAGTATACGAGCTCCTTTGTTTGGGTTAGTTAGTTCAGATGTTGGTATGCGAGTTTGCGTGTATGCAAACTTTCTACGTGTTGGCCTGGGGCTTGCTCCAGGCAAGCCGTGCTAAAACTTAACCGCTCTCAACCTTATTATCAATTCATTTACTATGACATTTTTCAACTTAAAAATAGTAAGATATTGTACGTATGTAGGTTCAGAAGTAGGTAAATTCATTACTTATTCAAAATTATTGCCCATTTAAAAACTTGAACGTTTGATTACCTTGGAACGTTCCGCATGTGCTACCTTAAGGCGTTACATCTATGTGGCTCACCAAATAATGAGACCTTTTTGGGCATTTGTTTTTGAGAATACTAAAGAAGCTCATATTACCAAAGAAATCATATTACGATTTGGAGGCTTCCACAAAAAGTGTCAACACCCACAAAAAAAAGTTTTGGAAAAAAAAATACAAAATGGCATCTCCTTCGTCGATATACTAAAGTGCGCTCTACGGGAGGACACAGAACTCTTATGGATCAGCACCTAGAACGATGAAGAAGATCGTCATTTACATTAGTTTTGCTAGATAAGGATACACAATTGTTACAAAAATTTGTTTCTTTTATCGCAAAATGGGGCAATTTTGAATATTATTGTTCGCTAAATAAATCGACCTCAATTTGTTCATGAAAACGAGAATTGTTAATGAGTCCGAAAAATCGCGTACACTTCTCTAGAGAATTCATCTATGAAGATACAGTTAAATTTCAAATAAATCGGACAAAAATTGCCCGAATTAAATAAATCGCTTTATTTTTCCACTTTCAAGAAGTACCCCGGCTAATTTCACGAAGTTAAACAAGTTGAGGACACGAGACAAATATTCTCCACATGGCCGACTAACTTCGTTGCGTGCATTCAAAACACTGCGCAACTTACTTTTGAGGTTATACCGACTTCACGTCATCCTTTCGACGTTCGTTCCGTTGTAGAAAAAACATCGAAGTATCACCGTTGTTCAACGTAACACAAATATGTCGGTAAGTACTTCAGACGGCAATGAATGAACGAAGTCGTTTTATTTTCGATTCGGAAAATAACGTCTTTTCTTGTTTTTCAGGTAGCAAAACAGGTACCACCGGATGAAAATTGGACTAGCGTACAAAAACGCGGGTACTATCAACGATCCACTTTAATCGAGTATAATTATTCCAGCAGCCTCAAAACGCGCATGGAGATCACAAGGAGAAAAAGAGGAAGGAAAGTATCCTAGACTTGTCCAAGTATCTTGAAAAAAATATACGCGTGAAATTCGCTGGCGGAAGGGAAACGGCCGGCATACTCAAAGGATACGACCCCCTTCTCAATCTCGTACTCGACAATACCACAGAGTACCTCAGAGGTAGGAAAATCAATACACAAAAAAACGGTTTCCCCTTTTTTAATAACCGATTGCAAAAAACAAACTCGAGATTCATTTTTTCAAATAAAAAATCAAGTTGTAGAAGGCAAACTCAAAATTTTACGATGATTGAAATGTTTTCACCGTCGCAATGGAAAAGTTCATATAATATTCAATTTAACTTTAAACAATGAGCCATGATTTCAAAAATGCGAAACATCTAGCACATGCTTATTCAGAAATTCAATCGTTGAATATACGCCAATTTCTTGATTTTTAAAATCAATGTCTGGTTACTGAGCTTCACATAGCGGCTTCAGCTAAAAATTAGAGCCTTTTTGTCACATTCTCAAAATAATGGAAGCCAATCAAAATAGATGACGTTGAAATTCGCATTGTTGGAATGCAACAAATATGATTTTTTTTTATTTCCCAAATTTTCTGTATCAGATTTGAGCTACAAAAATTGCTGGAAATATTTTTTTATGATTCTTATTTAGCGATTTACGACAAATTTGCAAAATACGATTTTGCAAATTTGTCGATATTCGACAATGCAATATTCCAACGATGCAAACTTTAACCCCAACAAAATGGTTAAATTTCCAATCCGAGTTAAAAAGCACACTGAAGTGCGTTAAGATTCTTCACATGGTATTGTTCTCGTTTTTGATCAGATCCTGATGATCCGTACAAGCTTAACCAGGGCACAAGGATGTTGGGACTCGTAGTATGTCGAGGCACGTCGGTAGTCCTCATATGTCCAGTCGACGGTATGGAATCGATACAAAATCCGTTCATACAGCAGGATAGTTGATATGTCTGCTCTACGTACATCCGATGAAACGTACAATTCATCCCTTCCGTTGGGAGATTCATAACGAACTGAAAATGTTTCTATATTAAGGATGTCGCCTTCTGAGGCACCTAAGCGAGACTTATTTTGGCACATTGTGGAGTTTACGGTTGCAGTCGATTTGATCTTCATGATTGTAACGAAATCAACTTTTTCTAACAGCAACCTTTTTTCATTTACTGTCTGAACAAATAAATACTTCGTTGATTGGTTCAAACGCATCCAATTTTGTTGAACTTCGTAATTGTGGGGTATCCTGAAATATACGTCACTGCAACAACTGGCTGAACATTTCCAAAAATGTGCAATGACGGGACAGTGTAAAAAGAAAAATAATGTTACGAGCTTTTGGAAAATCGGTTAATATTTCTCTCTCTCTCTCTCTCTCTCTCTCTCTCTCTCTCTCTCTCTCTCTCTCTCTCTCTCTCTCTCTCTCTCTTTCTCTCTCTCTCTCTCTCTCTCTCTCTCTCTCTCTCTTCGGTTATAAGTGTGAGATAAATTTGAAAAATCTGATTCTAAAGAAAAAAGGATTAATTGTTTTGGAAATTTGACAAGGCGTCCAATTTATGAGAGTGAGCAATATGAAAAAATTTCAAATTGCAACAATGTTTATTCTTTCGTGTACTATACATTGGAGATGAGAACGATAACGTTCTCGACGAATAACGCATATATTTATATATTAGGGTGGCACAAAATTGAGCTCTATTTTCTATAATCTAATTATCTTCTTCAACTCTTTAACTGCCATTGTAGCAAATTTGCTACGTTCACTTTTATCGCGTCGGTAAAAGCGTAAGGGCGCTATAGCGGACAAGCTACTTCACAGTTCCATCAATCTATGCTAGATGCAGCTACAAATGCCGGGACAGCTTGAAATTCAAACGTAAACATGTGAATTATGTTAATATGGCAACAATGTTGTCGTGAAAATTTACGACGCTTGCCCCAGCACTCGATCTGTTGCCCATTTTTTGTCCAAAAAAGTAAGTAACTGGACATTCTTGAAATATGTTTTGATAGAATTGTGTAAAGGAAGCTTAACTGGACGAACTAGGCTTTGAAGATTTTTTATCGAATTAGAATAATAGTTCGAACCGAGCGGGTAGTAGCAAATTTGTTACAGGCCGAAAGTACTACTTCCCAGGCCCTTATCGACAAAGTTATGGTTGGACATTCATATTTAACCCTTTTTTAGCTATACTACCAGAGAAAATGATTTTGAGCCATCCAGAAATAGGCATGGCCGTTGAAGGGTTTAAAAAAAATTGTCGCCGAAGCTGTGAGTGATCAAAAAATATTTGGAGGACGCTCAAGCTTCCCAAAAATTAAAATTTTCATAATAAAATCGGTTTTTTTTTTCGTCCACTTCTCACCCATGAATTTTACGCTTTATAATTTTGAAATTATCCTCGCGAAAGCTCTAGCCGGCCAATGAATATTTCGTGGTCGCTCAAGGTTTTCCGAAATTTACAATTTCCGCCAAAAAATGAATCTCGCATGCACTATAATTCCTTGTAACATAAAAACAAAATAGACAGCGAAGTATTACATTTTCTGAATGATTTATTATAATAATTTGCAACAAGCACCAATTAGACGATGTATATTATTATATATTATTGCATTATGGCGTCGCTCGTCACAGAGTACAGCTACGATTGGTCCGCAGTTTGACTAACGAAACGCACTGTTGGGACGCATTGCGATGCGCGGAAAACAGCTGCCATTTCAGTTTTACGAATAAAACGACCTATAATTTTGTTTACGGGCAAGAGCTTTAAGGCGGTCCTCTAGTTTCTCGGGTCGAAAAAATCGATTTTTTTTTCATAAATCACATCTACAACATGTGTAGAAAATGTGTGCCAAAGGATTTTTCGAGATTCGAAGTGGTTCACAAGTTACGGCCCTGGAACGGAGCAGGTATACGGAGCAGGTATACTTTCAAACGCGTTTTTTCTCGAAACACCATTTTTCGAAACGCTGACCACGATATTTCAGAAACTACTGCACCGATCTTGTTCAAATTTATACAGCATCTTTAATATATTATAAGCCAGCGATTGAACTAGGATTATCATGATTGCTTCGATAGTTTTTTTTTGTACGAGCGAAAAACTTAAGAAAAAATGAGTAAAAAATAGAATGTAATTTTTAAAAGTGTTTTTAAAAATGTCAATTTTTGTAATTTAGAATTCACTCTAGTTCAATCGCTAGTCTTAAATATGAAAATTAAAATGCCGTTTGGTTTTTTGATTTCAGATAAGCAGAACAGCCGCAATCTTGGTCACCGTCAAGCACCTCTTTTACTTGATGTCTTCCTGTCCGCCACTATAACGTTTATTCTATTATATATTTTGACTTCAAAAAATTTGTAAAGCTTATTTAAATGTTAATAAAGATTATGCAAAAACAATGAGATTGATTATTTCGATGCTTTGCCCGTAAAAAATTATTGAAAAAGCCGTAAAAAACAGCCGAGAAACTAGAGGACCGCGTTAAAGAATTATTTTATGAAAACAAGAATTATAATTCTTGGGTTATAAGTGTGAGATAAATTTGAAAAATCTGATTCTAAAGAAAAAAAGGATTAATTGTTTTGAAAATTTGACAAAGCGTCCAATTTATGGGTGAGTGAGCAATATGAAAAAATTTCATATTGCAACAATGTTTATTCTTTCGTGTACTATGCATTGGAGATGAGAACGATAACGTCATCGACGAAAACACCCCTATTTTCGAGAGTATCTTTCATCCCTTAAAAATCGGGTTTCGCAGATATAAAAAAATGTGTCGTCTATTTTAACCTATTCTACAAGCATGCCAAATTTCATCGAAATCTGACAGATCGACCTCGCAACCTTTCCTGTTCAGTGATACTAGTTACTGAGATCTAAATTGCGCGTTTGCCACATTTCAATTTGTTTGATAACTTATTTGCAATGTAAATAAATAAAAAAGATTAATAACATTTCTAAGGAAAGTGGGTTATATGCGTTCCACATATTTATTAGCTGAAATTTATATATTTTACGTAACCGAAGATTTAATTATTTGGGGTTGGCAGCCGTTACAGGTTCGTTTTTAAGGGGTTATACAGTACAGTCAGGAGGCCCAAAAATATCGATTTTTATTGAGAATACCTTTAAATCTGTTAACGTATTTTTTTTTACACATATTATGGTAACTTTTAACTGTATTTTAACATTTTTCATTTGTAAAAATAATTATTTTGAAAGCTGCTATAGCTGATCTCCGGTAGCACCTCTAAAAAAGGCATCTTGCGGTGAGCACGATATCTCTGGACTGGATCATCTAAAATGAAAAAAACCAATAATATTTCCTTAATATGATGGATTATCTCGTAATTGATTGAAGGAATAAGCAAAATAATAATGTTTGACAAAATGGCGGCTTCTCAAAAAAATCGACTTCTGACAAAAATGTAGGCCTCAAATTGTTTATAAAATGGAAAATATTTATCGGTGAGAAAAATCTTCGATTAATTACTGAAAAATATACTTGGAGAGATTGTGTTAAAATTTGAGACTGATCGGTTTAGCCGTGTCCGAGAAATCCTGCTCACCGACTGAAAAAACTCAGTTTTGAGAAAAACGCGTTCAAAGTTTTAAAAGCACTTTCGAACGCGCTGACACGTAATTACAAATGTGCGTGTAACTTCGGGAATATTTTCCGGATTGACGAGAAATTTTCTGTGTGTGTATTTAAATATATGTACATTACGAAAAAAAATAAAGAAAAATCGATTTTTCGAAAATGTTAACTGTATATAGCCCTTTAAGCATATGCGTTCCCCTTTTGCTACCTGCCCCGCAAAGACCCTGAGCAGCCTCCTTAATACTATAAAGACGATATAAGTATCCATCAGCACAGAAGCGAAATCTAAAACTCTCACTGTTAAAATATTCGCCTGGAACCGTTTTCTTTGCTTATCTTGGGTTTAGGTTTATGCGACGACCTCGATTTCGAGAGTAGCCACGGAACTACAACTGGATCCACATACTTCACTCAGTGTTTCGATATTGTAATATAGGCTGAGAATTTTTCCTTTTTCCCTTTCCCACAGTCCTCGAATTTCATCACCTCCGTCTCATCCACCGACATTCCGACGAAAACTCCTACACAAACATTAGAAGGATCCTATCATTTTTCCCGTGTACATTTTTGTCACCACCGCTCGATGCAGCTGCATTCGGACAATCGTCGGGGCGTCTCCAAATTTATGGCTTCCGCTCAATCGAGGTCCCGAATCGAATAGTCAAATACTAGTTTTCTGAATTCTCAGAAAACTCTCTCATAGCCTTATCCCTCTGGAAGATTCCCGAATAACCCCTCAAACCTCACGTAGGCCCTTCCTCCCACTATTCTCGATTTCCCACGCTCCAGCCCTATAAGTTGCCTCCGTTCTAGGCTAAGGCAGTAGTAAGCCACCAAATTTGTAAGACGCCGAATCTCTGTCAGTTGAATAAACGTAGCTCAAGTAGCTCAACTTCGTGTACACCGAGTTGATTCATCCTACAACCGTGTTCTGTAGCGAGTCAGTCACTCCTTTTAATTAAAAAATCGACAATCTTCCCCAAACCGACATCACAATTGGTGCTAAGTGTGGGGTGTGCTGACTAACCAACGCTGGGAACATAGGACCGATCGACGACACGCCGAGTCTACGAGAGTCTACGAACAGAACTGGATCCACGGAAGGAATCGGTGAGTAAAGATTCATTCACTCTTTACCGCGAGTCACAAATCATAACGACCGATTCCGAGACTGACTCTGTGGATTCGAACAATATGTCGCTATCAAACGTGAACGCGGCAATTAAAAGCGCTTTGAATAAAATTAACGATTCGAGCGTGGCACCGGAAATAAAGTATGACACTGCACGTCCACCAAGTATCTCATTAGAAGATGATATCGAAGAACTTCAACCAAAAGAAGCACTCGAACTAATTCGGGAATTTGATGGGAAAAATATCGGAGTCGAAACTTTTATCAGCTCCATTGAAGATGTCAGGCCACAAGTATTAAGATCGGATTATTTTCGACGACTCGTAATTGCAAAAAGAATAATCGGGGATGCAGCAAGAGAAATCCAAGAGTACGAAACGAACTCATATGATAAACTTTATGAATGTTTACGGATACTTTTTGGAAGCGTTCAACCGGCTAGCGTCTGGCGTGACAAAAGGTCAAGGATGTTTCAGCAAAAAAATGAGAGCGTAACAAAATTTACAAATAGATTCCTCGAAGTGCAAAATCAACTCCTGTCTGTGCTAGCCAACTCAATCGCAGACGAGGTACAGCGACGATTTATAATAGAGTATGAACGTCAACAAGGGCTGGACCAATACCTGTTAGGATTGAAAAAAGAGATCTCCACGGAAGTGCGTGCACAAAAACCAGAAAACATTCGTGCAGCGATAGCCCGAGCACAAGCTGCAGAGGCATACGACTACACCCGAGAAATGATGACACGCAGCCTTAACCTAAGCGACAAAAGCACAGGTAGCTCAAAGACTCGTAAGCCGCCCTATCATAAATCTCCTGGAAATCCATCAAGCGCACCGTTCCCGTCGATCGTTTGCCGGTATTGTAACCGCGCAGGTCACTCCGAACGCGACTGTCGTAAAAGAGCATACGACTTACAAAATACGAACAGGAACGTAGCCAAACAATCAGTTTTTCACAACAGACAATCCCACAATCACCAACCAATGCGAACAGCAGTCAATCACATACCGGAAGAAGAAGCAACCACTACGACACAAGACGAATTCCCCAAGTCAATGCCATCGGATCCGCTAAACGAGTGGTCAAACTTCCCACCCGAACAGCCAGCAGAATAGGCAGTTTTCTCCTCGATACCGGTTCAGCAATAAATTTACTTAAAATCAGCATGTTGACAAAAGGATCGCAGATCAATCGAAACATTAAGACACCGTTCTCCATGGGCAATGAACAACATGAATCGTTATTTGCTGCTAGGCAAGAATTTCAAGGAAAGATTCACATCTTTCACGTCGTTCCCAATGACTTCCCATTAGACGAGGATGGGTTGATCGGCATTCCGTTCATGGAAAAGTACCAAACGAAAATCGGTATCGGAAGAGAAAATTATTTGATGTTCGACGATCAACGATTTGAATTCGAGAAAATTTCTGTCACCATCCCGCCACGAACGATCTATTTTATTACGGTTCGTACGAATATTGAAAACGGAACAGCCGTCACGGACGAGAACAATCCAGGAGCAATAGTGCCTTGCATCTTCGAAGCCAAGGATTACGAAACCCGAGTGCCATTTTTGAATGACTCGGAAGACCCGATGACGGTTACAATTGACCAGCTACAGGGCATTCCTTTCTGTGAAGCCGCCCGTTCGCCTGAGGAGGAGCGCCAAGACGCACCGAAGGATGTAGCTCGTGTCAATGCTATAGAGATGACGAATACTGCCGAACGTATTCACACATTAAAAGAAAACGTTCGACTCGAGCACGTCCCACCAGATCAAGCAGAAAAGGTTTGGGACATTGTCTCCAGCTTTCCAGATGTATTTGCCCTACCTGGTGATCCACTCCCAGGCACAAAAATGGTCAAGCATCGGATCATCACGAGTGATGATACACCCGTGAACACCAAACAATACAGGTACCCGCCGGTTCACAAGGAAGAAATCGACAGGCAGGTAAACGAAATGCTGGAGAAAGAATTAATAGAGCCGAGTGACTCACCATACAACTCGCCTATTTGGGTGGTACCTAAGAAATCGGATGCATCAGGAAAACAGAAGTGGAGGATCGTCATTGATTTTCGGAAATTGAACGAAAAAACGAAACACGACGCCTATCCTCTCCCATGCATCGACGAAATTTTGGATCAATTAGGTCGAGCAAAATATTTTACCGCATTCGATCTAGCGTCGGGATTTCATCAAATCCCAATGGACGAACGAGACAAGCAGAAGACAGCGTTTTCCACACCATCAGGCCACTATCATTACAACCGAATGGCGTTTAGATTGAAGAACGCACCCGCGACCTTCCAACGCATGATGAATAACGCGTTGAGGGGATTGATCGGAAATACATGCTTCGTTTACTTGAACGACATTATTATTTACGGACAAACCCTCGACGAACACAATAAGAAATTAATTGACGTGCTGACCCGTCTTCGCGAGTCAGACTTGAAGTTGCAGCCCGACAAGTGCGAATTTCTACGGCCAGAATTGGAATTTTTGGGACATGTAATCTCGGAAGAAGGAGTAAAACCCAATCCAAAGAAAACAGAAGCAGTACAGAATTTTCCAAGGCCAACTGACCAGAAGCAGATTAAACAGTTCTTAGGACTCGCTGGATATTACCGAAAATTCATAAAAGATTTCAGCAAATTAGCGAAACCACTTACAGAACTCCTGAAGAAGGATGCACCATGGTCTTGGACAGACAAACAAGAACAATCATTCAACCTATTACGAACAGCGCTGACGACATCTCCGGTCCTCCAATATCCGGATTTCAAGGGATCTTTCGTGCTCACAACCGACGCGAGCAACCACGCCGTAGGTGCAGTGCTATCGCAGGGACCCATCGGTAAAGATCGTCCCATCTCTTACGCATCACGCACTCTTAATAAAGCCGAACAACGATATTCGACTACGGAAAAAGAGATGCTGGCAATAGTCTGGCCTGTCAAGCACTTCCGCCAATATCTGTTTGGAAAGAAATTTCAAATTGTTACGGATCACAAGCCGCTAATCTGGATCCTCAAAACCTCGAATCCTCCAACGAATAGTCGCCTAATGAGGCTCCGGTTAAAATTAGAGGAATACGAATATGAGGCCGTTTATAAAAAGGGAACGCTGAATACAAACGCTGACGCCCTATCACGGATATACCCCGTAACTACCCGTCAAGGAAAGCACAATGGCGCTCCGAATGAGGGGACCGAAAAGCAAGAAGTATCAGATATCGTCATCGAAGAAGAAAGCGACAACGCGGCAGACACCGAAAATACAGTGGAAAAATAAAATGATCGAGAAAAAATGGAAAATGAAAATTTTCCCTTTTACATAGAGTTCGAACTATCGAAAGAAAGTCCACAGGTTCCTGAAATTTTGGAGGAAGCACCACCCAGGAACACACCGCGTATTAAAATAACCGACCAACTTGAAAACAGTGAAGATGAACTGCACCTCGATTTCGCAAGAGATGAAATCGAGTGGTATAACGTGTTAGCTGAAAAACTGTCGGTTACCAATGAACCTACCAAGATTTATTTAGGTTGCAAATACCTGAATGAAAATCCAGTTACAAAAATGAGAATTAAGCAGATGATCTCGTTTATTTGGTCAAGGAAAACAGAACGACCCTTTCTTTATCTTTACGACATGGAACTGTACGAGCCAGGTACAGAAGAGGAACGGATAGACATCATAAAGCAACACCACGGGACAAGCGCCACAGGTCATTTCGGAGTAGCAAAGACCCTCGATCGGGTAAAGGCCGTTGCTACCTGGCCCATCCTGCAAAGAGACATCGAAAATTACATCCGTAGATGCGACACGTGCCAGAGGGTGAAGCTCGTGCGAACACAACCACGAGCAGAAGCAATAATTACTGACACACCGGAGAAACCCAACGAAAAAATTGCATTGGACCTTGTGGGTCCACTACCTGAAACGTACGAGGGTCATAAGTACATTCTTTCTGTACAAGACCAGCTCACAAAATACATTACACTGATCCCATTAAAATCACAGGATGCCCAATCAACAGTGACAGCACTGGTTGAAAACTTTATTTACATTCACGGAGCTCCGAAAATCATCTTAACCGATGGCGGACGAAACTTCATCAGCCAAACGTTCAAGCATTTAGAAAAGCTCTTTAAGATCTCCCACATGACAACGACGACGTTTCATCCTCAGAGTAATGGGAGCCTCGAGCGAGCACACGGACCGATAAAGGAACAAATTAAAGCATTGATATACGACCATCAAGAAGATTGGGACAAGAAATTAAAGTTCGTCTCTATGGCTTATAACACAGCCAAACACGAAGGGACAGGACTAACTCCATTCGAAATGCAGTTCGGAAGAAAACCCAATATTCCAAATAATTTGCCAGCTCAAAGGACTAATACGACGATTGACGAATACTTCGAAGGAATACGTGCGGATCACGAACGCATCGTCAAACGAGGACGCGATAATTTGATCGCAGCTAAAGAAAGATACAAGGCAGTCCAGGATGCTCACTACATCGCACTATACCCGTCTTCGCAAAAGGCGACGAAGTCCTCGTTGCTCAAGAGCGAGACAAGACCCCACTGGCCCCGAAGTGGGAAGGACCAGCTATCATTTTAGAACAAACATCGGACGTAAACTACGAGATATTGCTAAACAACAGAAGAAAACTAATCCATGTTAATAAATTAAAATCTTATCATAGAAACTAATCAAACATTCTGTGCATGCATTATGTTGCTGTTACTCCTTCTCCTTCCCCTGAAATGGGTTACAACCAACGAATTAAGGGTGGAACCACTCGAAGGCGCTATATATATGGAAAACCTAGGAAACGCCGTGATCTATCACCAAACCTGGACAGTAGTCAACTACGTCGACCTCACCGAAATAAATCTACATCGGGACGAACTGATGCAAGCTTCACTGGGGTTGGCCACGGTTTGCAATGGAGACAACGAAAGGAAGAACTGCTCGGAGTTTGCATTGATCGAGATCCTTCAGCAAAGGTTAAATAGAATAGATGCCAGAAGATCTAGATTAATGAACATCTTCGATTATAAACCCCGATTTAAACGAGGCGTATTTAACTTTATTGGCGACATAAGCAAAATCCTGTTTGGAACTTTAGGAAATTCCGATGCCGAATATTATAACAATGAGATCGATAAACTTCACGCTGATAATAAGAAAATGAGTACCCTAATTCGAAATCAAACAGCAATAGTTAAGGGCATGGCCTCTACACTTTTCAAAGCCATAGAAGAATTACGCACTGAAAATCAACGACTTTTTAAGTCCTATGCGGAAGTCAATTTTGCGATAGCTGATAATACTAGAGATATTAAGATTACCGCACAAGTGACCCTTCTAGAGACTCTTATAGACGAATACAGCGAATGCCTGAATAATGTCTTGAATGCAGTCAATGATGGGAAACAAGGGATTATTCACCCTCAAATCCTTAATCCTGCCGACTTAATCGGAGCTCTAAAAACTATTCGAGAGCAAACAGCGACTAGTAACGTTCCACCTGTACCTCTAGAAGAATCTGCTTTTGCGGCAATTATAGGAATTAGTGATGTAAGCGTCATGTTAAAAGATAATCGTTTTACGTATATAATTAAGGTGCCAGTAATAGAAAATAGTTTGCTTGATGTGTTCCGTATCATCCCTATCCCTAAACGGAAGGGAACCTCAAGTACATTTTTCTACGTGAACCCTCCTGATACATTAATAATGACCAATGTGGCCAGAACAATATTTACTCCAAGTACTGAAGAAGACCTCGATCACTGTAAGGAAATAGGACCACGACGCCTGTGTAAACGTAAAAACCCTGACTACCTTGTACACGATCCCAATAGTTGCGAAGCAGTGATCATCCAAAAGCCGATAGACATATCTGACTCGCAATGTCAAATACTCTACATAAATCTGGTTAAATCTTTGTGGATTCAATTAAAATCAGGAAATTCGTGGATCGTGACGTCTCCGCATGACGAGACGTTATATGTGAGTTGTGATGACCATAAAACACACCAGGCACTACTGCGCGGTACCAACAAAATAACCATAACAGGCGACTGCGTTGGACATACTGAACACATCTTCGTAAGACCGAGTTATGATAAAAGTATTACACAAGCCACTGACATTCTTCTCAACAAAACTCTCAAAGTTCCAAAACTCGAAGAAGTGCTTCGTAATCATTCAGTTTCTTTAGACGACATTCAGCTAACGACTTTAGGACGACCTACACACGTTGACCTTACTCAGCTCAAAGCTCTTGGACAGACTTTAGACGAAATCTCAGAAGAGGCCGAGAAAATTGGACAACGTAAACGGACCAAGGCATTTTTCGAGACGACTTACGAAGGTATCAGGTATCTCGGCTACAGTTGTACTGGCGTTGTTCTCTTGTATATCCTGTTCAGATGCGGATTACGTAGCTGTTTATCCAATATGTTCACTAGACTATTCAAAGCAACCTTCTCCCCTTGTATCAATGTGTACAACAATTGTTTTCACCAGAATAACGAACATGTAGACTACCGTGTAAACTACGATGGAGAAGAATGTTCCATGTTGGAAATCACCGGAAATCGTAACGCTCATAATATTGCAAAACAAGTGGGTCGCCGTCGGTCCACTAGTCTTAAAGCTTAAAGAAAATTCATTTTTTTGTATGAATTTTCTTAAATTAGGGGGGAGGTGTAATATAGGCTGAGAATTTTTCCTTTTTCCCTTTCCCACAGTCCTCGAATTTCATCACCTCCGTCTTATCCACCGACATTCCGACGAAAACTCCTACACAAACATTAGAAGGATCCTATCATTTTTCCCGTGTACATTTTTGTCACCACCGCTCGATGCAGCTGCATTCGGACAATCGTCGGGGCGTCTCCAAATTTATGGCTTCCGCCCAATCGAGGTCCCGAATCGAATAGTCAAATACTGGTTTTCTGAATTCTCAGAAAACTCTCTCATAGCCTTATCCCTCTGGAAGATTCCCGAATAACGCCTCAAACCTCACGTAGGCCCTTCCTCCCACTATTCTCGATTTCCCACGCTCCAGCCCTATAAGTTGCCTCCGTTCTAGGCTAAGGCAGTAGTAAGCCACCAAATTTGTAAGACGCCGAATCTCTGTCAGTTGAATAAACGTAGCTCAAGTAGCTCAACTTCGTGTACACCGAGTTGATTCATCCTACAACCGTGTTCTGTAGCGAGTCAGTCACTCCTTTTAATTAAAAAATCGACAATCTTCCCCAAACCGACATCACAATATATTAGGAATTCCGATGATCTACAGATTGAAGCTCATAAAACAAAGTGATCGAGTGCATGGAATCAATATTTCTCATTCTCGTACCGTGATAATAGCAATGTCGCACGAGGATCTTCCCTTCGTGTGGAGATGTTTCTCATCGACCGTATAACATTTTATCGATCTTTTTTATTCGTACCGCTTATCACCATTGGGTCATAAATGTCTCGGAATGATTCGTCCAAATACAGTGCGCTGCGATAAGAACGTGTTGTATGCTTATGAATGCACCAACGCATACATGGAGTCCGTTCCGTTTTTACGATACCCAATGAGGTGCCAGTTCCATTGGTATTGCCTTTCCACCATCGGCACGTTTCAGACGGGCACCTATGGGTTTCTTCAACATTACGTATAAGTATAAATTGTTGCTATTCATAAACTGTTTATTGATTGGTCGATGTTTTTGAGCGGCAATATTATGAATGCTTTCGAAGCAAAATTGATTACGGCTGGTTTTTACAGCCACATTCAATCGAAAAATGGTGAATTTCCAACTAATTATACGGAATATAGGCCAATTTCGATAACCGCTCATTTTTATTTACGAGATAAAATAACAATCTTTTTTCGAAAAATTAGTTCAGTGAGATCTTTATTACAGAGTCATCAATCTCGGAAGAAAAATACTGTGATAAATGCTCTACACGAACACGACTTTCCTAACATCCAATCGCGAACAAAATATGTTTTAACTAGAATGATTGCCGTTAAGGTAGTTCTATCTCCAGGCTTTAATCCATAGGATACACATAATTTTTTTGAGCATAACTAAATATATTAGTAATCGTCTCTGTAAAATTTCAGAATCGTTTATCGACCTAATTACAGAGAAAAGAAATATTGAAATTGCGTATTTTTGTGAAGGAATTCCGAGACGACATACAAAAACCCAATTTCCGGTCGCTACAAAAGTACATATAATAGTGGGAATCGGTCAGATTCTTAAAAATAATCAGACTTACATACTTAATACTTGCAGTTATCCAGTGCTCTCAAAAAAATTACGCTTATTGACCTAATTTTTATTTAATATCAAGTTTAATTTGAACTTCCGGTATTGGATTTATTACCACTTGCTACGATAAAGAAACGTAACAGCTGACTGTAGTTCTAATCTCACCTCACTCATTCGAATTTCCACACATATTTCATTTTTAACCGACATATTTTGCTGACACAAACTTTCCACGCTTTTTACCAGTCGTGGCTCGAATACAATGCTTTATATTTTTCGCATCTGACATTGTTTCGACAGGTCGACGTTGAATAGCATGGAGGTTAAACTCGCCTGGTTGAGTAAAAAGAGACGGAGATAGAACCAATATTGCCAAGTATCAAACCTAGAAATACTGCGCGAATTGTTGGAATAACAATTTTTTTCATTTCTCTAATTAAATGTGAACATTCATTACATAGTTTACACATGGAAAATTTAATTATTACAATTTTTTTGCATATGTTAAAAATATAAATTGTACAAGTCTCAAGTATGATTAGTGTCATGACTAGTTCGAAGCGATAGGACTACCTTAAGATGTCGATTAAAAATACATGCATTCGCCGAAATGACAAGGCAAATATTGAAAAGTCTGCAGGGCAAGCATTTGAGGAACACAATGGGATTGTAAACAAGAGTCATGCTGAAACACAATTTCTGGCGGTTTTATAGCGGTCCTAATGTTTGCATTCACAAAAATGCTGACGGCCGTGGTCGTTAACGTTAAACGATCAAGATAACGTATGCGAAGGTTTCTCCTCTTTTATGGTTACACTACGTTATAAGTATCAATTGTGGGAATTAATCATTCAATAATTGCTAGCTTCTATTATTTGGTCATTAATTAATTTTATTAATGACGTTCAGGTCTCGAAGCTCCTTGTATTGACTTCACGAATGGTCACTTAAGGGATAATACCACTCTAGGATTTTGGAGAAATCGTGTTTTTTTGCTTAAAAAATACTTTGGTGTCATAAAAACAATATGCGATTGGTCCTGTAGCGAAAAAAAAATTCTTAATTCTATAATAATTTGTAACAACAAATGACTATGGAAAGTCCAATAAAGGTTGTACCGATTAGGGTGCAGGGGCACGGAACCTCAGTACCGGCGCCTTCAGGGAGTGAGCAAGCGGGCTCCCGGGCGTCGTCATCGAACAACCGCAGTACCATGGAGGTTGGCTACTTGGCCTCCATGGCGCACAATGTTTCGAGTGAAGAAAAGGAAGAGGGAGTTCTGCGTACCAAAAGGTACGCAGAACGAACGCGGGAGGTCTGCTGATCGTTCTGAATACGGAGAGCTCAGCCAAAGCACCGGAATTGCGAAACCAATTCGAAAGTGTTCTCGGCGAATAAGCAACGGCCCAGAGTAACGTCCAGGAAGTTGATCTGGAGATCAAGGACCTGGAAGAGGACGCGACGAAGGAGGAGATATCACCGGCCCTGCAAAGAGTCTTCAGTCAGGACTATCCAGCCACGGAACATTCTCTTAAGTCTCTGCGTAAAGCATATGGCAGGACTCAGACCGCGGTAATACGACTCATGGTGCCTGCTGCCCGGAAACTTCTGGATACAGGAACCATCCGAGTCGGCTGGTGTAATTGCAGAATCCGAGAGGTGGTAAGACCACTAAAGTGTTTCAAGTGCTGAAAATTTGGACACTTATCACGGAACTGCAAGAGCAGCGTGGACAGGGTTAAAGACTGCACCAAGTGCGGTAATACTGGCCACAAAGTTGCCGAATGCACAGCAAGCGCAAAGTGTGTCATATGTGCAGAAGCGGGAGTTGGGGCACCCATAGCCCACATCGCAGGTAGCAGCCGATGCCCAGCGTATACGCGAGCTCTCCAGGCTCTCAAGCTCAACCTCAACCATTGTAAGGCCGCACAGGACATGCTCATGCAGACTGTGCGCGAGCTGAAGCCCGACTTGGCGATACTCTCGGATCCATATAGACATCTAGACACGCAACCCTGGGAATCTGACGCAAGTGGGAAGGCCGCAATTTGGTCCTGCGGAGAGCTTCCATTTCAGGATCTTGCGAGTCGGATGGGAACTGGTTTCGTGAGAATACAAGCCAAAGGAGTTCAATTCTACAGTTGTTACGCACCGTCTAGCCTGACGACTGACGAGATTGAAAATTTTCTCGACAACTTAGTCGCCCACGCTAAACAACGCTTCCCGGTAGCCATAGCCGGAGATTACAACGCGTGGGCTGTGGAATAGGGTAGTAAACTGACGGACAGGAAGGGCCAAGCCCTGCTTGAGGCTATGTTCTTATTAGGTGTAGTACTACTCAATGCAGGTACAAAGCCCACTTTTGTTGAAGGTGAAGCCTCCTCTCACAGTGGTCATCAAGCGATTCTACGATAGATCCGCGGAGACTTCAGCAGAACAGCGAAGGCAACGAAGACAAACGAGAAGGGCGGAAAGTGAAAATGTTTGACGCGGACTTGTTTCGTGAAACTTTTGACACCAGCCCCCTCGCAGCGGAAAGTGCAACCGAGAAGGTCGAGGTCGTCATGCAGAGGGTCACCGAAGCATGCGATGCTACAATGCCACGGGAACGTCATGTCGACTTCCGACCGGCGGTACACTGGTGGAGCGAACAAATTGCCGGCCTCCGAAGGGAGTGTCATTGAGCTCGCCGCCTAGCGCAACGAGCTCGAGGCAAACGCTCGTTCCCCGATTTGGAAGAACAGCACAGAAAGGCGCGCTTGAAGCTTAAAAAGGCTATCAAGCAGAGTAAAGCTCAAAGCTGGGGCGAACTGCTCAGCGAGGTGGAAGATGCTCTCTGGGGCAGGCCGTACAAAGTGGTAATGACTCGGCTGAAAAGCCAGCCAATGCCATCGCCTGCGGACGGAGCCCTGCTTGGAAAGATTGTTACACATCTGTTCCCTGAGCAACCCGAGGAGGACTACCAGCTCGAGGAGGACGTCAATGAGGACATCCCGCCCATTGCTGAAGAAGAGCTTCTTACGGCGACTGCCAGGGTGGGCAACGATAAAGCCCCTGGCACGGATGGGATACCGAACATCGCACTCAAGGCAGCAATCAAGTTCGCACCGGCGATACTCCTGGGCATATACAATGCGTGTCTTAAGGAAGGAATCTTCCCGCACAAGTGAAAGTGGCAGAAGCTAGTGCTCCTCTCGAAGGGGAAAAAGCCACAGGACGAAACTTCATCCTATCGTCCGCTCTGTATGCTGGATACCGCCGGAAAGATCTTCGAGCGCATAATCCATAACAGGATTGAGAAGGTCGTGGACCCTCTACTGGCGGAGGGCCAGTTCAGCTTTAGAAAGGAGCGCTCTACTCTAGATGCCATTAACACATTGGTGAAGCAGGCGAAGGACTCGACTGCGGGAAAACGATGGACAAGAGGGTTCAAGAAGTACTGCGCAGTTGTCGCTCTCGACGTCAAAAACGCTTTCAACTCGGTGATCTGGAAGTGTATCATGGATGCCCTAAAAACATTAGGTGTACCACGGTACCTACGGAGAATAGTGGCGAGTTACCTATGTAATAGGTGGCTCATGTCCGACATAGAGGATGGACCGAAGACGTATAGGGTGACTGGAGGAGTTCCTTATGATCTGCTCCTATTACAATTGCCGAAAGGAGTGTCCATCGTAGCGTTCGCAGATGACGCGGCGCTCATAGTCATCGCCACATTCCTGAAGCAAATCACCGCACTCTTCGGCGAAGCTTTCGTCAAGATAAAGGAATGGATGTCTTCTGTTGGACTGCAGCTTGCAGCCCACAAAACAGAAGTACTCCTCGTATCCAGCAGGAAGGTGATGGGAACGGTGACGTTCAGGGATGGAAACGCCGAAATCAAATCCCAACCGTTCATTCGGTACCTGGGCGTGATTCTCGACGCGAGGCTGAACTTTAAAGAGCAAACCGAGCAGATCAGCAGAAAAGCCTCTGTGGTGGCTACTACACTGGCGCGGCTCATGCCTAATGTCGATGGCCCCAGACAGAAGAGGAGGAAACTGCTATCATCAGTGACGACCTCAGTGTTCACCTATGGCATACCCATATGGGCTGATGCACTGAAAATCCAGGAGTACTGCAGGAAGGCTTCAGCAACGTATCGCGTCAGCGCCTTGAGGGAAGCCAGTGCATTTCGCACTGTCTCCGAGGACGCTATCAACGTTATCGCGGGAATGCTGCCCATTGAGGTGCTCGCCGAGGAGCGTAGATCGATGTACCAGCAGAAGGGAGCTAGAAACCCCAGTAATGCAAGGACAGAAGCAAGAGCAACCAGTTTCAACCAGTGGCAGACGATGTGGGATGCCTCTACCAAGGGAAGGTGGACACACCGACTAATCCCGAAGGTGGAGATATGGATGAACCGTCCAAACGGGGAGCTCAACTATTATCTCACTCAAGTGACCTCAGGACACGGCTGTTTCCGGGCTTATCTCTATAAGTTTAATTATGAAGATTTCGCGGACTGCCCAGCATGTGTAGCAGTCGAGGAGAACGCTGAACATGCATTGTTCTAATGCCCACGTTTCACTGCCTCCCGCGCGATAGTCGAGGATCAGCTGGAGACACGCATCACTCCGGACAACCTGGTGGAGTTGATGCTGAAGTCAGCAGACGCATCGACAGCGGTATCGGCTTATGCTGCCGCAGTAATGAAGGAGTTGCGACATGCAGAACTCGCGAGGAAGAAGACGACGCCGGAAGACCAGGCAGGGCTAGATGAAATAAGCGACACGAACCCCTAAACCACTCATACGATCTTGAGTGGAACGGGGGATGTAAGGTTGTCTGACAACACTGAAGGAAGAGCCATGGCTAAGGCCTCTCCCGCGATGTAATACCCAGCGGTCGTCCCGCGGGAGAATTTGTAAGGCCGCAAAGGAACAGGGTTTTTCACTCGGTGCAAGCCCGACACACGGCAATTATTTGCTACAGTGCGAAGGCATTTTCCCACAAAACACTTAATTTTTTTTTAATTAAAAAAAAACACACATAAATATATATAGCTCACGTTGCGAAATTATCGCATATCCTACCCCAATGAATATTTCACCGAAATAAATTGTCGCCTTATAACCGGAATGTAAGCGAATTCTTCGAAACATGGTTTTTTTTTTATTTCGAATACGAACATTATTTCATTTATAATATAAACGAAAATAGGCATGGTCGTTTTTTCACTTATTGCTAGTACACTTATAGGACAATGGAACACCGATTGCAAAGATCACACAGAAAAAAATCTCTGCAAGAAATATTCCCGGATTGACCGAGCAATCATTTAGAAAAAAATAATTCGACCTCTCGATGGTAATTTGAATATGATTAGTGTTACTTAATCGATTGGTTAGTATATTTACGAAAATGAGTAAAAGAAATGTGCGCGAAAGCATAAAAGGGTCTGCATGAGATTGGGGCCCAGGGAAATCAATTTTCAATTTTGTTTTGATGCTTAGAGTATCTGGCTGACGCGGTCGGGACTTAACACACAATCAATACATGGTTTTGCTAAGTTTGAGTGTTTTTAAATAAAAAATATTGAAAAACAACGAAGTTATTATTATTAAAACAAAATTGCAATAAAAACGTATGAAGTATCAAGTACGTCAGGTACTTGATACGTTGTCGGATCGGGGAAATTATGACAATAGGCTAAAAAAATTAATTTCATAAAAGATGAAATTTACTAAGCTAAATCATTTATTCTTCGAAATTTGAAATCTTTAAAATGTAATTTACACTGAGGAAAAACTTCATGGTATTTATAAAAAGCAGCCGTCGTAAAAATAGATATAACACACAGTTAGCTCGTTAACAAGGCAATAAAAATATAGCCGGTAAAGCTAAATTAAGACGGCTCAGCCAGTAAACTGTGGTTAGTATCAGTATCAGTATACTTATGTACGAATATACAATTTGTACATAATGAAGAACTAACATCCAATTTCTCTGTAAGTATCCTGATAAGTACACTTATATAAATTATCGTCTTTTGATAGACAATCGTTTGACGCTAGTCGGTAAGATAATGTAGGCAATTATATTTTTTACATTCGAATTTGAGAAAAATGTATCTAATTTTCATACCGCTGTATCTGTGTAATTAACCCTGGTAGAATCGTGCTGCGGACGAACGGCGCGAAGAAACCAATTGCTCGATGTGAAACTTTGCTACGACTTAAGGTAGTTCTGTACGTACACGTATGAGCCAAAAGTTTCGATTTGGTTCATACGTGTTTGGCTCATACGGTTACCTATACGATGGTATTGGTTGTAAATTTTTGACAGAGCTTATACCCTCTATATGTTCCACACATTCGCACCTCCCGCATAGATAGGTCTCAACTCGTATAGAGAGCGGCGCTGTAATCGTGGCAACAGCGCGATTTTCCTGCAGTCATAGCGTTGAGTTTCCTACTATTCATCTTTCCCGAAATATTTTATATAAATTTAAAAAAGCGTGAAAATGTCAACCCAAATGCGATACAAAGGAAAGATTACAAGAAAAAAGGCTCTTGCTAAAAGACTGAAAGCTGTGGCAGCCATGTGTCAAGCAAATGCGACTAAACGCGATGAGAATAAACATAACCTAAACGATCAGCAACAAAATGCGCTATAGAAGGACGTCGGATCGTGGATTTACAACATCTTGCCGACAGTTTAAATTGTATTCGCTATAACAAAAACAAATACATGCATAAATACAGGCATAAATTGAACAAATTAAATTTATTTGCAGAATAAATTTATTTCACATCCGTCTCAGAATTACTAGAACTCGGGGGAAAAAAACATGCTTCGAGTTCCCAGATCACGCGCCGATCAGCTGGCTGCAGCGTACACTGTTGCCGTTCCGTTACAGATGGTTGGGCCCGAGTTCGGTGTGGAATAAAATTACCACTTTTCATAATTTAATGTCTTCGAAACTACTGCGCACACGTGTATTTTTATTTTGAAATCCTAAGATTCGTTTAAAACCCAAATCGAGAAATGCGAGCAAACTCCTATCGGTTAACGTGTTAGGTATAAGGATCACCTACAAAAACACCCATATTCAATTGCAATTATCTCGTGAACTAAACGGTGAATCGAATTAAATTTTTGGGCATCCGTCCATGAAGGTCATATCTACACCATACTTAGATTTCAGCCAATTCCTAAGATTTGACTAAAACTACAGAACTACATTAAGAATGCAAATATATCTAACCCCCATTGCAAATCGTTGTCCAACGATTTGTCCTCTACAAGTAGCAAGGAACAACTCTCATTTTTCATAAGGGTTGTTCCTAGTACACTTGCCCACCAGCACTTTAGTGCTACATTGATTCAACTGCACATTCCTCTGCCGACAATCAATGAATGACTTTGTCCAAATATTTATTTGGTAACTATACACGAATCTCGATTTGTACGAATATAAAATATCGTTCACTCACCTATCCTTTACATCTGGGACAACTTTTCCACTGATCTCATTGAATAAACGCCTCAGTTATAGGAAACAAGGATTTATAGTATATTAATACAAAACATTGGGTTAGACCAACTGTACATTTATTGGCTGTTAAGAACAGGTATGCTCCATTAAAGTAGCCATTTCTTTATTATTGCCAAATCTTTATTTGTGACAATGCGGAGGCTCAAATGAATGATTCATTAACCATAAGAAGATATTTATTTAGCTATATCCAACTTTATCATTTGTTAATAGTTATCAAATCCTGGTACATAGAAATATATTGTCTTCTCAGTGTGATAATAGCACCTATTTCTCTGCCTACTCGACCCAAGTACTAACACGTCGTTCACTTCGTAACCGAAACATACACGAATTCTCCAAAGTATATTCTTTCACTTTGATATCATATTTGGTATAATTCATTATGTAAATGAAAATAAACATCATTGTTTTTTGTTTATTTTGTACACAGGTGAATCAATAGCGTATACATTACAAAATTCCTGAGAATAAAATATTTTTGGTAACGGTTTTGCGGCATCGATCAAGAAACTATTTTTATTTTCGGATAAATTTACTTACAAACAATAATTGTTATTTTAACATTAGTGTTTTCCAATCGTTTTTTCGGTATATTTACTAATGCAGTATCACGTACGACGTTATTCTTTGATTTCTTTTTGACCAGCACACACATAATTGTACACGTGCGAGAAGCAATAGAGCCAGCTAATTTTATTTTTCACCGCAACCAAGAATATAAGCGTTCGAGGTACCTATCACAATTGTATTGCTTCTTAAACTCCATAGACGCGTGCATCACTAGACCATAGCGAATATATACTCTTTCCTTGTTTATCAACTGCGTACAATACCTAATGCATGTATTTTCGTGTCGCGAGCCGCTCTGCTATTTTTTCCCGCTCTGCATGAGAGCAGTAATAAAAGTTTTTACTGCTGGAGCCTCGAGCCCTATGATAGGGATCGGCAAGGAGACATGGTAGAGATCCAAAATATCCAACCTTTATTGCTTCTCAGAAGAGGTTGAACTCTCGGATTTTAGACGAAAAATAGTCACCTTCTCTGTGCCCAAATTAAGAGAGTAGCTCTCTTGGCAAAGTCACCTCGCCCTTATAAAACCTCCTCGTCTCGACGACAAGCGCGCAGTAGAAAAGAGTGATTCACCAGTAATATCGGACGTATATTATAATAGATCCAGTCTCAATCAAGATTTTTACGCGTCGTTACGCTGTCCGAAATCTGGGTCTTCTGTAGAAGAGTGTTATTCGGCGGAATTATTAAAGTCAATTTATATTGTTTTTATAATCAAAAAGGTCAAACGATCAAATATTTCAAAGTATAAGTTATTGTTAATCCGCGACCAGATCTCCAGAAGATTGCGAGTGTACGCATGTGTGTTTAAAGAAATATTCAACGAAAGAAAGAATACGTTATTGTAAAGCGCCGACACAGTTCCTGATTGTCAAAGGTATTTATCACAATATAAAATTTACTTGGAATGTACCAATTTATTCTTTCATCGAGTGTTTATTAAACTATTGTGTGACTCAAGACATGAAAGACCCTTTATTATCAATTCCCTACATCCATAGAAGAAACAAGATCTCTCGTGGTTTCACAGCAAACGTTGCCACATAATTATTATCCCGAAGACCACTCGTGACTCATTAGGGTAGTAATTAGAGTAAAGCGTTTACCGCTCGACACTTATAACTCAAAAAATATATATCTTTTCTAAACGGCTTCGGACGTAACAACAGTATCACCGTTATCTTTCAAAAGTTATCAAACGTCAGCATCATCAGAAAGTAATGCCACTTTTTAAAATTGAGTGAGTTTCTATGCACTTTATTTTATGGGTAAATACAATACGAATGACATTACTGAAGTAAATTCTCGTATTTTGCTCTTCCCGATCACAAAATAGAACGCTCAAAATAAAATTCTCATGATCCTCTGTCTTGGCATGGCAGGTACCGTACGCCATCTGTCTAATAATCAATGTTAACTGCCACGAACTTTGCGTGCACCTGTAAGTTTTGTTATACCAATCGGTGAAAAGGCATCAGTTTGTGATTTTAACATTTGTCCGTTTTATGATTCATCTTTTTTTTATAAGAAGTTTTCACACACACAAACACGCACACGCACACGCACCCACACACATTCGTATATTGAGTTTTCGAGAAATATTTCTTGTCACAATTCGTATCATTACAATGTTCGTCCTAGCCTGGCACGGTACACGCTGGGCGACTCTAATGTTTCCGGCATTTCAAGCTTTTCGG
Source organism: Ophion slaviceki (assembly GCA_944452715.1). Taxonomy (NCBI): domain Eukaryota; kingdom Metazoa; phylum Arthropoda; class Insecta; order Hymenoptera; family Ichneumonidae; genus Ophion; species Ophion slaviceki. The sequence goes on along the minus strand of OX101788.1, from coordinate 33,861,635 downwards.
AGTTCCTTAATATCAGTCTTTTTAATCCTAGAGCGTTAAAATATTTTCATTCTTCTTTTGAGGTAATTAAAATTGTATGTTCCAATTAAAGATACTAAAACTAGTCAGCGCACAGCCGAATCTAGTCAGCGCGTCGCCAGAAAATAGTTAATATCGTTATATATTGCTTTTCTCGACTATTGCTTTTCACGAATTATCGGGATGTGCACTTAACATCGCGCACTTCTAAAAGAAATCCTTAGCTAAGGACATCGCGGTAAGTTTTTCGTCCCCACGACTGATCTATCTGTATCTTTCGAAAGTGGTAATAACGGAACAAAAAATGTGTTTAAAACCCAACAATCCGAGGAAAAGTCAGTCAATCAGAAGGATATTGAAAATGACACTTTGTTTCCTTGCTCCCATTTCCGGGGCAACCTAATCTACCGATCGACTGCTCATTGTTGGAACCTGGGCTACCTATGAAGAAGTGAATGATTATTCGCACAGAGGCGGGAATTCATATGCAATGCATCGTGATGCATATACATTTGCCTATATAAGTCTGAGCAGAATTTCAAATTGACACTTTATCGTCTTTTCCCGTCTCGTGCCATCAACGTTGGTAGCCTCCAAGCATGGAGGCTACCAACGCAAGTGTATCCAAGCACGACCTTGCCGGAGTTAGTTACACGGATACAACTATAAACGAAACAGCAAGGCAACATTCTTCTCAAATGGAAATTTGAAAAATATAATTACCCGGATTATCGATTTAACCTGAATTGAAACAATTCCCATTAGGTGCTTCGTTGTAAACACCATAGAGTTGTCGCCAATGTATATGACTAATTTCAATGACCAATCGATTAAGCTCGGTGAATTCGATATATTTTCAATAAAGTTTTCATTCTTGTGATAAACTTATTGAACCGGGCAGTTATCAAGTACTTGAAGTACATTTCGTACGTTTTAATTGCGATTTTCATTCGCTCGGGTACATACATTTGACAATAGAGTTTCTTGACAAAAATACTTTTAGGTGTACGTTTGCTGGCCCACTGCATTATTTTCAAGACTGGCCGTTCTGAAGATCATCTCGTTATTCGTGTGCCTCGCAATTCGTGGTAAGTACATTGAAAATTAATCTCGTGAGGTCAGAATGAGAACATTCTTGAACAAGTATTATGACTTTCTACATAAACGACCACTCGTGAAGTCCATACAAGGAGCTTCATGGTTTCCATCGGTTCCTAAATTACGTATCGCGCGCAGTTTTTTTATACTTATATGCCCTTCTACAGAGAAGGGCATGTTAGATCGAAAAATCTCGCGCGTAGGTTTTTCGATCGTACATGTCCTTCTCTGTATAACGGCATGTAAATATGATAAATCTACGTGCGAGACGTAATTTAGAAACCGATGAAAATAATGTAGCCCCGGGAATGGGAGAAAGAAAACAAATGAAAGTGTTTCTGTGGCCAAATGTACTTCTACGTGTAGGATAGATGTTGCAGACTTAGAGACGACGACGTTTCGCCGGCCGTGAAATTTTCGGATGAGAGTTCTGAACTTGAAGACATCTCCTTTCCCATGGATTTTTTAATGGATGTTTCTCATTTTAAGACGTTTACGAAGTAGAAGAGATGACAAAACAACTATGGCGCATCAGAATCTTCCCACTAGAAAGCCTTCGTGTAGAGAGATGTTTTTTTATCGACGGTCCAACGTATGTTTCATCGATTGCATTCGTACCGCGTACTACAATTGTGCCATGAAGAAGTCCGAGTGATCCATCGAAAACATAGTCTGCCGCGGTGAGAACGCGTTGGTCGCTTATCAATGTATCACCGCCCACATGACGCCTGTTCCGTCTCAACGATACGAAATAAGGTGCCAGTTCAATTGAGATTTTCTGTCCACCACTGTCACGCTGCAGACGGGCACCTATCGTTTCTACGACGATACCTATGAACATAATTTGTTGCCATTTATCAACTGTTTATCTATTGGTCTATGTTTTCGAGCGGCAATAAAATGAGTGGTCTCGAAGCAAATTGATTATTGCTCATTTCTTCGGCCACATTGATCGATAAATGGAGGACTTCTTACTAATTATACGGAATACGTGCCTGTAAGCCAATTGCGATAGCCGCTGGTTTGTATTGTCGAGATAAAATGAATATTCTCATTCGAAAAACCGGTTAGTGAGATTTTCTTTACAGAGGAATCAAACTCGGAAGAAAAATACTTTGACAGTCGCTTCACTTGGACACGACTCTCCTAACATCCAATAGGGTAAACATATTTTTCAATTAGAATGTCTGCTGTTAAGGCCTTAGGCCACAATAACGGGTATAAAATCATGTGCGAATTTAACAATTATTTTCGTATGTAAAGTGATTCACTTATAAAATCAATTACACATCTATTTAGCATGACTATCAAGCTGTTAGATTTTTTTTTTCGATGTACAAAATGGTCGATTACTAATATTTTATTTTGTTATCTTTTTTTAGGCGCTCCGCGGCGTGACATTTAGCATCGACAATTTTTTACCTAGACCCAAAAACAAAAATTCTCGTCAATCTACATTATAATACCTAGGGAAATACGTACGGAATTAAAAAAATATTGTTTTATTCAAAAGTTGTAGGTATTTGAACTTAAGAAATGAATTTTCAGTGAAAAATTTCGTTATAACTGCTCATAAACTGCTCATAAAACGTTTTCGATTAATCAGAAATTCCGTACGTATTTCTCTGCGAAATGCAATTAGGAACATAACTTTTAAAATTGAAGTAAATCGAGTGAAAATTGCAGAAGTTATTTGTCACGCCAATTGGAAAAAAGCTGTTTCGAGAAGTTTCGAGTAGTCGGCCATTTTGTACATCGAAAAAAAAATTTTTTTTTAACAGCTTGATATTCATACTAAATAGATGTGTAATTAATTTTATGAGTGAATCACTTTTTCATACGAAAAAATGGTTGAATTTGCACATGATTTTATACAAGTTACTGTGGCCTACGGCCTTAAGGTAGAACGAGCGCGCGCTCTTGATTTCTATAGATTTTGTTTAAATTGTAACCAGACATTGTTCATATCATTATGCATGTTTGAGTGCAATTTCAGAACAGTCAACTATTTAGATTGGGAGATAATGGGTTTTAAAATTGCAACTTTGAACACTGCAGGGTCTACATTAAAATTTAGACAGAATAATTGTTCGTAAAAAATATTTGTCCCCTATAATAAGCAAACATATGGCGACACCGCATCGGTCCACGTATCCAATGACGTAAGTTTGCCTGGCACATTTAAATTAATACTGCAACACAATTTTTTATTTGGAAGTAATTTTTAATCGAACAAAGTTTTTAATTAGTTATGAATTAACCAACACTTTTTTTTGTTAATGAACACAACATAAACAATGTAAAATATTAATATTCATAACGCAAATATTTTTTTATGATAAAAGTTTTTAACTTTAGGAACACAATAATTTTGTTTCTCGTAATATTGAACAATACTGCTCTGCGGTGTTGCCATGTGTCTTCTCATTATAGGGGACACATTTTTTTTACAGAGAATTATTCTGTCTTTACTGAACGTTTTTAGCAGAACTGAATAGTAAAGGCAATCCACACTTTTTCACCCTTTGCCTAACTAGTTTCGCTATCTAAACATATTTTTCTTCCAAAATTTATAAACACAATGGAATAGTACGAGGAATAATGTGATCTGAGATTCGGTCAATGCAGACTCTGCGGTGTTAAAAGTTGCAATTTAAAAGCCTTATCTTCCAATCTTATCTATAAATCTTCCAATCTAAATAGTGAACTGCTCTGAAATTTCACTCAAACATGCATAATGATATGAACAATGTCTGGTTAAAATTTGAACAAAATCTATAGAAATAAAGGCAGGGCGCTCGTTCTACCTTCAGATGATGATTAAAAAATACATGTAAAAAAAAATACATGTCGTGGTCGTTAACGTCAAGCTATCAATTAGACGTACATTCGACGTTATAAGTATCAATTGTGAGAAATAATCATTCAATAATTGCAAGCCTCTATTATTTTATCATTAATTGATTTGTTAATCTAGTTCAGGTAATGAAGCTCCTTGTATGGACTTCACGAGTGGTCGTTTATGTAGAAAGTGATAATACTTGTTCAAGAATGTTCTCACTCTAACCTCACGAGATTAATTTTCAATGTACTTACCACCAATTCCGAGGCGCACGAATAACGAGATGATCTTCAGGACGGCCAGTCTTGAAAATAATGCAGTGTGCCAGCAAACGTACACCTAAAAGTATTTTTGTCGAGAAATTCTATTGTCAAATATATGTACCAGAGCGAATAAATATCGCAATTAAAACGTACGGAATGTACTTCAAGTACTTGATAACTGCCCGATTCGATGAGTTTATCACAAGAATAAAAACTTTATTAAAAAAATGTCGAATTCACCAAGCCTAATCGATTGGTCATTGAAATCAGTTATATACATCGGGGACAACTCTATGGTGTTTACAACGAAGTACCCAATGGGAATTGTTTCAATTGAGGTTAAAACGATAATCCGGGTAATTAATTTTTTCAAATTTCCAATTGAGAAGAATGTTACCTTGCTGTTTCTTTTGTAGTTGTGTCCGCGTAAATAACTCCGGCAAGGTCGGGCTTGGATACACTTGCGTTGGCAGCCTCCAAGCACGGAGGCTACCAACGTTGATGGCACGAGACGGGAAAAGACGATGAAGTGTGAATTTGAAATTCTGCTCAGACTTATATAGGCAAATGTATATGCGTTGCCATGCATTGCATATGAATTCCCGCCTCTGTGCGAATAATTATTCATTCCTTCATAGCTAGCCCAGGTTCCAACAATGAGCAGTCGATCGGTAGATTGTTACGTAGTCCGAGCGCTTATTTGAAAGAAAGTATTGCAAAAACTACTGATAATCGCTGTTAACTCTATGCATATTTCACCCAACTACATTGTCGCCTCACAACTGCAATATTCGCGAATCCTTCGAAATAGAGTTGTTTTCTTTAAGGCCTTAGGCCACAGTAACGGGTATAAAATCATGTGCGAATTTAACAATGTTTTTTCATATGAAAAAGTGATTCACTCATAAAATTAATTACACATCTATTTAGTATGAATATCAAGCTGTTAGAAAAAATATATATTTTTTTTCGATGTACAAAACGGCCGACTACTAATATTTTCTTTTGTTATCTTTTTTAGGCACTCCGCGTTATGACATTTAGCATCCACAATTTTTTACCTAGAACAAAAAACAAAAATTCTCGTCCGTCTACATTAGAATACCTAGAGAAGCACGTACGGAATTTAAAAAATATTGTTATATTCGAAAGTTGTAGGTATTTGAGCTTAAGAAATGAATTTTTAGTAAAAAAAATCGTTATAACTGCTCATAAACTGCTCATAAAATGAAAAGTTTTCGATTAATCAAAAATTCCGTACCTATTTCTCCGCGAAATGCAATTAGGAATATAACTTTTAAATTTGAAGTAAATCGAGTGAAAATTGTTGAAGTTATTTGTCACGCCAATTGGAAAAAAGCTGTTTCGAGAAGTTTCGAGTAGTCGGCCATTTTGTACATCGAAAAAAAAACTTTCCAACAGCTTTATACTCATACTAAATATATGTGTAATTAATCTTATGAGTGAATCATTTTTCATACGAAAAAAATGTTTAATTCGCACATGATTTTATACCCGTTACTGTGGCCTAAGGCCGTAATTTCGAAAATGACCGTAATTTTATTTATAATATGAACGAAAATCGCCATCATTGTTCGTTTTGCTTATTACTACACTTCGCACAAAAATTAAGGGAGCAAGAAAAAAATCCAAATTTTTGGGGGATTTTCAACAGGCTGTAACTCATACAAAAATGGTCGTACAGCAAAAAAAAAGCAAATTGTAGCTCTAAGTGTCTAGTTTTCGGATCTGAGTTTGAAATTTTTTTTTGAAAATATTTTTCGAGTAATCATAAGAAAACCACCGAAAAAAAATGTTCGAAATTTTTTTGTTTTTTTTTTAAATCTACGGACGTGGAAAAATTTTTTTGGACTTAACCTCTATATGGACCGGATAGCTTGTTTATTCAGCTTTAATTTGGTTTTTTAAAAATCTCGATACGAGCATTTCTCGCTGAGATATCGGTGTTTGAATGGAAAAAGATCATTTTGTCTTTGATTACCAATATCTCAGCAACCAATGATCGCACAGAAATTTTGAGGTTGGTTTCAAAAACTTGAATAAATTCTCTACAAGGATTGGCAATTGAATTTTGAAATTTTTTTTTTTCAATCATTACATGAATTTGAAAAAGCGACCAAAAAAGGGCTTTTTGTGGTTTTTTGGAAAATCAAGCGCCCAATCAAAAATATTGCGGAAACCACTAATGTTAAGTGTGCCTTTTACTGTTCAATGTACCCACAAAAACCCTACGAAGTTTCAATTAAATCCAGCCAACCGTTTTTTTTCGCACTTGATCGAATTTTTGAAAAAATTAAAGGAGCAAGAATTTCGCTCTGAAAATGTCATAATTTTATCAAAAATGAAAAAAAAATTTTTTTTCATTTTTCTCTCAATTCTGTATTAGTGACTTGGAAAATTTAAGAAAAAAAAAAAATCGAAAATTTTTGAAAAAAAAAATTCAAAAACTTTTGAAAAATTTTAAAAATTTTTTTTTTCAATTGGCTAAAAACTTCAGAAAATAAAAAAAAAATTAATTACCGCCGGCATTAGCGTTACCCAAAGCGTACCACGTGGAGGTTGCACGGCGGATTTACGCTTCTTTTGTGCTTGCGCACGTGTATGTGTGTGGTTTTATCAGAGATTGAGACGCTGTGGTTCGTCACTTCCACAGTATTTTGTGACTCCAAACTCACTCTCCGAAGATTGTGTGTGTGTGTGTGTGTGTGTGTGTGTGTGTGTGTGTGTGTGTGTGTGTGCGTGTGTGTGTGTGTGTGTGTGTGTGTTAAAAAAATTAAAAAAAAAAAATTTCAAAAATTTTGGAATTTTTTTTTTCAAAAATTTTCGATTTTTTTTTCTTAAATTTTCCAAGTCACTAATACAGAATTGAGAGAAAAATGAAAAAAAAAATTTTTTTTTTCATTTTTGATAAAAATTATGACATTTTCAGAGCGAAATTCTTGCTCCTTAAATTTTTTCAAAAATTCGATCAAGTGGGAAAAAAAACGGTTGGCTGGATTAAATTGAAACTTCCTAGGGTTTTTGTGGGTATATTGAACAGTAAAAGGCACACTTAACATTAGTGGTTTCCGCAATATTTTTGATTGGGCGCTTGATTTTCCAAAAAACCACAAAAAGCCCTATTTTGGTCGCTTTTTCAAATTCATGTAATGATTGAAAAAAAAAAAAAATTCAAAATTCAATTGCCAATCCTTGTAGAGAATTTATTCAAGTTTTTGAAACCAACCTCAAAATTTCTGTGCGATCATTGGTTGCTGAGATATTGGTAATCAAAGACAAAATGATCTTTTTCCATTCAAACACCGATATCTCAGCGAGAAATGCTCGTATCAAGATTTTTAAAAAACCAAATTAAAGCTGAATAAACAAGCTATCCTGTCCATATAGAGGTTAAGTCCAAAAAAAATTTTCCACGTCCGTAGATTTAAAAAAAACCAAAAAAATTTCGAACATTTTTTTTTCGGTGGTTTTCTTATGATTACTCGAAAAATATTTTCAAAAAAAAATTTTCAAACTCAGATCCGAAAACTAGACACTTAGAGCTACAATTTGCTTTTTTTTTGCTGTACGAACATTTTTGTATGAGTCACAGCCTGTTGAAAATCCCCCAAAAATTTGGATTTTTTTCTTGCTCCCTTAATTTTTGTGCGAAGTGTAGTACACAGGACGGTGGAATACTGATTGCAAAGATCAATAAAAAAAATGACTGCAAGAGATATTCTCTGATTGACCGAGCAATAATTTATTTTGAAAATAATTCGACCTATCGATGATAACTTGAATATGATTAGTGGATTTCAATCGATTGTTTAGTCTACTTGGGAAACTAGCAGCACCGTTACCATGAACTTTTTAAATTCTATACACGACAATAAGTAACAGAAATGCGCGTAAAAGCATATCAAGGGGTCTGCACGAGCTTGGGGCACAGAAATCAGGACGATTTTCAATATTTTCTTTTGTGCTGAGAGTATCAGAATGACGAGGTTGGGATTTAACACACATTGTTTCGCCAAGTATGTTGTTTTTTAAATGGAAAATATAGAAAAGCTCTGAAGTTATTATTATTTACTTACAAGCATCGCAACCGTGTACTCAAAAGTATTTTCGTTAAGAAATTCTACTTTTAAGTTTGTGTATCAGAGCGAATAAAAATAACAATAAAAAAGTGTGAAATGTACATCGAGTACTTAAGAGATAACAGCACTCTAGGATTTTGGAAAAATCGTTTTTTTTGTTGGCTTAAAAAATACTTTGGGGTCATAAAACAAAATATGCAATTGGTCCTGTAGCGAATGTTTTTTTTAAAGGTCCAATTATCGATTTTGCCGCAGCGCCTGGGACTTCTTTCACGCGCCTCGTACAACTTTAAACGCGTTTTTCTCGAAATTACTTTATTCAAACTGGGAAGACGGATTACTCGAACACCTTTGCATGGATCGATTTGAAATTTTGGTAGTAGCTTCACAATTACATTCTCTGTGGGAGTATGTAGCCGTTTTTTGATTAAATGTAAACTTTTTTATAAACAATTTACTGCATATTTTTGGGCAAAAAATCGATTTATTTCTTTCAAAGGGCGCCATTTTTTCAAAATTTGATAGTAAAACATCCCTACGTAGTCCCGTAGTAAATCATATGTAGATTATTTTTTTTTTGGTTTTTGCTCCAGGTCTTATACTTTACGAGAAAACCGTCCTCCCGTGAAGCTATTTGTAAAAAAAACACGTTTTTCAAGATGGGCTCTGTCGCTACCATTTTGTATACAAACGATAATACATTTTTTTGTTATACTTTAATACGTGTTAAATAAACCCTCTCAAAATCGTATTTCTATTTCAATCCTATTCCTTTTTTCATACTCCCAAAATAAATTATCAAATCTAGGCCTTATTTTCGGCCGCTAGAGTGGTGTTATCCTTTAATAACTGTTCGGATTGATGAACTTATGACAATCCGCTCAGGAAACTAATTCATAAAAAGATCAAATCCACTAAGCTGAATCAATTAAGCTTTCAAATTGGTCAATGGACATTATGGTGTTTACAATCAGCACCCGTGGTAAAGATAGATATAAAGATGATTAGCGTGTTGGCAAGTATACTTATATACAAATATACGATTTGTACATAATCGAGGACTTCTATATAATTTCTTCATAAGTATCCTTATAAGTATACTTATATACAAGTTTTAGTCTTTTAATAGAAACTCTTTTGGCGCCAGTCGAAACGTGACGTCACGTGTGTGAAGTTAACGGTTAGACGATAGACCTGAAGAAGTTTTGTTTCCGTAATCTAATGCCACCTTTTGGTCGAAAATAAAACTATTTGTAGTCGGTGAATTTATCTCCATAGATAATAGGCTTACAAGAGTTGAGCATTGCGACTACCGGCATGGCATCGCCGAAGACGCTTTTCAGCGTGGGAGACTCCCCTATAAAAATAGCTCGAAAATCACTTTAAAACTGTTTTTTTTCCGGCTATAAACGAATATTCATCATATTTTTGGAGGTTATAAGGATTTTTTGTGTTTCCAAAAAAATGATTTTTCGAAAATTTTCCACCGGTGTCCTCCTTTCCCGTATTCGGGTGACACGTTGACTGCCGTGTCACCCGAATACGGGTGCCACGTCACGCGTATTCGGGTGACACGGCAGTCAACGTGTTAAACATTTCGCGATCGTAAAATTTCACCGCTCTTCTGTAGAGCGAGACTCATGCGATCGTCATTGCTAGAAAATTCGATCCTTGGAGGAACCTGCCGAAGATAAATCCCGGCAGAGAGAAAAATTCTAAACGTATTTATTTTAGCAATAATTATAATATTTCACCACTCTTTCGCAAAGTGAGACTCGGTCGATCTCGTTCGCTCGCGAATTTGGTCGGCCGCAGCCAACCTGCCGAAGATAAGCCATGGCAGAGAAAAAAATGGCGAACGCAATTGTTTAAACAAAGAGCATTGTAACATTTTTTAAGTTTCCAAGGATTTTTTGAAAGTGCTTCCAACAAAACGATTTTTCAAAAATTTTACACCTATGACCTCTAAACAATTCGCGATAGTAAAATTTTACCGCTCTTCTGTAGAACGAGACTTCTCCGATCGTCATTGCTAACATAATCGATCTTTCGAGAAACCTGCCGAAGATGAATTCCGGCAGAGAGAAAAAATGCTAAACGATTTTTTTAGCATAATTAGTAATAATTTAGTAATAATAAAATTTTACCACTCTTTCGCAGAGTAAGACCCGGTCGATCTCGTTCGCTCGCGAATTTGGTCGGCCGCAGACAACCTGCCGAAGATAAGCCATGGCAGAGAAAAAAATGCCGATCGCAATTGTTTAAACAAAGAGCATTGTAACATTTTTTGAGTTTCCAAGGATTTTTTGAAAGTGCTTCCAACAAAACGATTTTTCAAAAATTTTACACCGATGACCTCTAAACAATTCGCGATAGTAAAATTTTACCGCTTTTCTGTAGAGCGAGACTTCTCCGATCGTCATTGCTAGAAAATTCGATCCTTGGAGAAACCTGCCGAAGATGAATTCCGGCAGAGAGAAAAAATGCTAAACGTATTTTTTTTACAGTAATAATAAAATTTTACCACTCTTTCGCAGAGTGAGACCCGGTCGATCTCGTTCGCTCGCGAATTTGGTCGGCCGCAGACAACCTGCCGAAGATAAGCCATGGCAGAGAAAAAAATGCCGATCGCAATTGTTTAAACGAAGAGCATTGTAAAATTTTACAACTCTTTTGTAGAGTGAGTCTCGAGCGATCTCTAGCAAACCCCGTTTGCTAGAAAGTTCAACCATAAAGAAATTTCCACCGATGACCGCCGTCGACAAAAAAATCGATTCGAGGGCATTTGTTTAAACAATGCGCGATTGCAAAATTTCACCGCTCTTCCGTAGAGCGAGGCTAGCGATCTTGATTGTTCGATAATCTGACCAGCAAAAATGCTGCCAAATATGAACCCTGGCAGAGATAAAAATGCCGAACGCATTCGTTTAAATAATGAGCATTGTAAAATTTTACCACTCTTTGGTAGAGTGAGTTTCGAGCAATTTCGGTCGCTCGAAATTTTGGCAGGGATCGATATCATTAACGATAAGCGGCATCGATATTACAAATTGTGCTCGAGCTTATTTGTTTAAATGAATTAAAAAAGTATGGGAAAATGCCTGAGACTTTTGGCTGTGGCCGTCGTCGAAAAAAATCGCTTCGATGGCTGCATATACAAAGTAAAATGCAACAAAGTTTCACCGCTCTCCTGCCGAGCGAGCGCATGCTTCCAATACAAGCGTACCATGGTCGCTACGCATAGTTGTATGGATTATGTGATACACACATAGATGTAAGGTGCTTGCGTACGACCGAACGGCGTGCGAGAATGCATTCGTTCTTTCTCCACGCGGTCGGCGCGGCGTAGCAAACACACACGCGCACACACACACACACACACACACACACACACACACACACACACACACACACACACACACACACACACACACACACACACACACACACACACACACACACACAAGCACACGCGCGCGTGCGCGCGCGCTCAGCGATCGCCGTCTATTTGGCTTCGACTCTTCGTCCCAGTGCGAAGCATCGAGACCGAATTCGCGATTGCTGCGCTGTCCGTCGGTAGCGACTCGTAGCTAAAAACTACGAGATCTGCGCCACCGACGTAACGAGAGGCCGCGTCGAAATTTTCTGGCGTGTGGCACATGGCCTTAAATTTCAATTTGAGAAAAATACGTCTAATTTCCGTATCGCTGTATCCGTGTAATTAAGGGCAGGGTAGGGGTTTCAGCGTAAAAAAAACACTTTTTGCGATTTTTTTTTCATCTTAATGGATACAGTAAATTTATTGAAACCGTTTATACATTGTTAAGTGTCATTTCAAGAACATTCCGTGAAATTTGTACGCGAAAATATGCACAAATAAGCCGGTGCCGCGTTTTTCTCGAAACCACTTTTTCAAAGTGCGTGTTCACTGCCATTTAAAAACTACATGACTCATTTATTTCAAACTTGGTACACACTTTCTACATATAAAATACCTCCCCCCAACGGTTAGTTTGAGATTTTTTTTTACATTGAGGGCGTTCCCCCCCCCCCCCCAAAATGGCGGAATTTTTCGTGAAAAATAGCACTTTTCACTTTACATGACCACCAAAAATTTAGAAATGAAAAAAAATGATCAATGACCGTTGGGGGAGGATTTGATGATACTTTGACTACATTTTAATGGTACTTGATTTCAGATAATTTCTAGCTGAGAAACAGTGAACACCGCAAATCGTGTTTTTCCAAAGGCGTTCTTGGAAAAGAACCGGCTTGTTTGTGCATATTTTCGCGTACAAATTTACCGGAATGTTCTTGAAATGACACTTAACAATGTACAAAAGCTTTCAATAAATTTACTCTATCCATATAGATGAAAAAAATTCCCAAAAAGTGTTTTTTTTTCAAGCTGAAACCCCTACCCTCCCCTTGACTCTGGTACAATCGTGCTCCGGCTGATTGGCGCGAAGAAACGAGTCGCTCGATGTAAAACTTTGCTACGACTCAAAAAAAAAAACAAATGTATATAACTCACTGTGCGAATTCTTTGCATATGAATTTCCATCTTTCAGTGAATAATCATTCACTGCTTCGTCGCTTATCAGTGTTCTAAGAATACACAGGGAATTCGTAAAATGTCACGTAGTCCGCGCGTTTATTTGAAAAGAATTCTCGCCACAGCTACTCGTAATGGCACCTATTTCTATGCCCACTCGACCCAAATACCAAGACTCCGATGGCTTGTAACCGAAACATGATTGTCACGTCAAAGTATAGTTTTTTTTTATTTTGGAAATATGTGTAATTTAATTTATAATGTAAATGAAAATAAATATGATTTTTTCAACTCAGTATAAAGGTGGAACAATAGCGTACCTCTATATTGCAAAAATCTTGAGAATACCATATCATTTTGCACGATTTTTCGTGATCGATCAAGAAATTATTTTTATTTTCGAATAAATCCATGCACCGACAATAAATTCGATATTATTAGTTTTCCAATCATTTGTTCAACATATTCATTAATAAAGTATCACCGTTATCATTGAAAAGTTATCAAAGGTCATCGTCATCACGAAGTTATTCGACCATTTAAAATTAAGAAGACGTTTTCTTCCCCATCGATTTTTCAATGAATGTTTCGAATCTTTAGATGTTTACAAAGCGGCACGCATAAGTATTTTTTGGAGACCTGGCCGAAGCTATTCGTATGATTCTCTCGTCATAAACGAGTGGTCCACCGCGATCTGTCTGCAATAGGAAGCGTATAAAGCATGTTTATGTCTGATTTAGTACCCCTAGACAGACGACTAATTAGGAATAATGTAATCCAAGACGTCCCCATAACATTTTAGGGGAGTAAAATCAAAGCGATTATATTGATACCATAAACATGATATACACTACCGGCGAAAAATTTCAGGACACGAAGTCATAAAAGATGTGGAACGATTTTTCATGCCATTTCGCCGATAGTTGACATAAATTAATTTAATAAACGGTATTTTGAAGAGGAGGAATTCACCTTCCTTCCCTTTAAAAAAAAAATTTTTACTATTTTTTTACGACTAGTACCGTTTTTCGCCTTTTTTAAAATCCTTTTCTGATGGACCCCGTTTAAAGACGATAATTTTTTACGCATTTCTTTGACCGGAATCATAAAGGGAGAGGCTCAAGCTTTAATTTTGTTTTTTTCTACAGCTTCGTACGATTATTTTTTGTAAAGATGTTTTGATTTTTTTGAAAAATAACGTGTAACGCGAAAACGACAAGGATTCAAGGAAAACCTCAAGATAGTAAAAAGTGGAATCGGCTTTCGTTGAGTTCGCGAGAATTTTTTCGATTTTTTTTTACCTATGTTCGGTAAAAAATCAGATAATTTATATTACTCTAACTCGAGAACTAAAGGGTGTGTGGTAAAATTTCAGGAGAGGAAAAAATTGTATTTTTATATTTTGAACGCAATAGAATTATATAGGATTTTATTTTGACATTTTTTTCCCCGTTAAAATTTTTTAGTTTTCTAGTCACGTCGATCGATTGATTTCAACCAATTATTTTGCGTTGAAAATGGAAAAATTCAATTTTTTCCTCTCTTGAAATTTTACTATAAACCCCTTAGTTCTCGAGTTACGGTACTTAAATGATTTGATTTTCTATCGAAAATGGGTGAAAAAAAAAAATTTCGAAAAAATCTGAAAAAATTCTCGCGAGCTCAACGAAAACCGATTCACCTTTTCACTATCTTGAGGTTTTCCTTGAATCCTTGTCGTTCTCGCGTCACATGTTATTTTTCAAATCGTCTCTTTAAACAAAATAATCAAAATATCTTTGGAAAAAAATCGCACGGAGCTTTAAAAAACACAAAATATAAGCCTTAATGATTCCGGTCAAGGAAAGGCATAAAAAATGTTATCTGTAAACGGGGTCCACCAGAAAAGGAATAAAAAAGGCGAAAGATGGTCGTTTCCGAAAAAGGGTACTAGTCGTAAAAAAAATAATTAAAAAAATTCCAAAAAATTGGAATGAAGGTGAATTCCTCCCCTTCAAAATGCTGTTTATTAAATTCATTTATGTTAACTATCGGCGAAATGGCATAAAAAATCGTTCCGGAAGTTTATTGAATTTTTGTCTAGAAACTTTTCGCCGGTAGTGTAGGTATCCATCGCAACAGAAGCGAAATCTAAAATTCCCACTGTAGAAACATTACCGTGTAACCTTCCCATTTTCTTTTTCGGTTATTTTAATTGTCATATAGAACAAATCGTATTCCGCAATGAAGTTACTTTTTGTGACGTTCGAAATAATGCTGTTGTTTTAGAAGATATACAAATCTGCTCGTTATTCAATTACTCTATACAGCCTCAATTATTATTGTTTTTGAGATACTTGATCTTAACCCTACGTGTGTACACTGGGTCTTTCAAGGAACAGTCAAAATTTAAAGCTCAAATTGCGCATGGAAACCTCATGAATAGAGGGCGGGCTTCAGCTACTCCCCTAAAAAATCTAGGTAGTAGTGGGGACTAAAGGTCGAACGGACGCCCAGGTCCGGCAGATTACTTGCAAACGCCAGCCAGTGCAAGTCATGTCCGTTCTCTAAAAGGGTTAGTGTACACACGGCGTCGGTAGTAGTAGTAGTAGTAGTAGTAATATTTATTCCATGTTTGGTCTTTTTGACCTTAAACAACCCTCTTTCACAGCCGACGATACAAAATTAATACAGAGATATAAAAGCTAACAAAATTAAACTTCAGTATAACTTTTAACATTAGCAATGAAGATTAATCCTTAACTACCACGCCCTATTTACATTCCTCGTTCTCATATCTTTATTACTCTCTTTTATTTATTTATTTTTCATTTTTTTCTCCTATTTAGCAATTTTACATGGTTTAAACTTATCCGCGCTTAAGGAGGTACACCAGCTTCATACAATGTTGCCATGCTAAACCATGGTCAAATTTCAAAATGGTGATAGATCAATAAAATTTGGTGAGTATATTCTTTAGTATTATATATGTCAATACAATTTTTTTCAGATTTTTTCATTGTGCCGTTATCGAATAATTGAACATTGAAGTTCACGTGTATAAGCATAGCGTTTTTATAGATATAGGTATATATTCCGGGTATAAGAATAAACGCTTGTGAATTATTTGTAAGAAAACGGCACAACCAAAAATCTGAAAAAATTTGTATCTACATGAATAATACTAAAGAATATATTCACCAAATTTTATTGATCTATCACCATTTTGCTGAAGCTGATGTACCTCCTTAATGTTAACTTGTGTCTACCGGCCGACGGCCCGCCCCACAGCCTCGGTCCTGGACCTGGCAACCCGCTCAAAGACTTTTATATATTCACAAATTTCTACTACTGGTGGTCCCTTCAAAATCGTGAAAATCTTAAGCCTCAAGACCTCTCCCATCACCCCGTTCTTCCACCTATGTATTTTCTCTACCCATTCCGTTTTGCACTCTCTTCTCGTACCTTCGCAGCACAATATATGCTGCAGAGTCTCGTCCTCCTTCCTACATACCCTGCATGTCCAATTCTCGAATGCTTTCTTGCCCCCTCTTTCCACATTTCCACACCTTATTCTTGCCCATTGCTCTTTAATTCTTCCACTAAACTCCTTCGATTCTCAATATTGTTCTCTTTCACATCCTTCTTTTACCAACGAGTAGTGTTGACAAAACGTCGATCTGTCTGCCTTCACCCATTCCCCTTGTATGTCCTGTTCTTCCTTTACCTGTACGCCTTGTTCCAGTATTGTCGATATCACTTTCCCCTGTCCCCCCTCCCTTATTAAATTTAAAATACGCCCTTCCCCTACTTCCTGCGTTGGCTAGTTCCGTCCCCCATTTCGTCGGGCTACCGTTCGCTATTCCTCTAATTTCTTCCTTCAGTGCTATTTTCGGCCATCTTTTATCCTTCATCCCTAAGACTTCTACTACCTCCCACCTTCCCCAGCCCCAAATTTCCACTCCGTATAGTGCCCCTGCTTTTATTAACGAATCCATGAGCTGAAGTCTCTTTTCTAAGCTCTCTACTTGCGCCCGCTTCGTTACTCCCCATACTGAATTTATTGCTTTTTGTGCTTTCCCTACTATATTTGTTAGGTGCTTACCGAAAGTGTTCCGAGAAGAAAAAACAAAGCCTAAATATTTAAAACTTTTTACCACCTCTATTTCTTTCCCGAACAAGTCCCACTTCTCTTTCTGCGCTCGCCTTCCTCCATTTTGAAAAACCATAATTTTTGTTTTTTCTATATTTATTTGTAGTTTTGATCCATTCACAAATTTTTCTAGTGTCTTAAGCATGCTCTTGAGTTCCTCAGCATTTTCTGCCGCAACTGCACGGAGAGAATTTTTAAGTATTTTTCACGGTGAAATCTCCCTAAAAATTACATTAAAAATTTGAAACCGGTGACAAATGTGCACATAGTCAAAAATTGACACTAGCTTTTAATATTTTGCTTTCATTCATGTAAAAATTTTAGCAAGTAGCACAATTTTTTACATTTCTATCAGTAAAAATTCTGACACATTCTCATGTAGAATTTTAACAATGGGCGGCCTCAAAAATTCCAAGTTTCTACAGTAAAAATAACCTGGACAAACTTGAATTTCTAAAATCCCTAGGGAAAAATTAATTCCCTATGATTAAATAAATACTCTATATACTGTATTCATCGGCGTTTCTGAACATTTGTGTTCTTGATTGCTACTTATTTTAGCATATCATCTTTCCGTACCATTGTAGACGTCCTTTATCGAAGTTTCTTTTCACGTTTCTTTGTTTTCTTGTGTAGAACTGCGTAGAACACGTTAGACTGCACGAGACCACGAGGCTTTCTTGGCCCATGCTTCGTACTATAATGCGCATGCGCGGTACCGCTGTTGCTAAGCAACGCGGGTCGGCGTCGTTCGTGCTCGTCATACTGCGTCATACACAAGACACTCTCACAGCTTGCGTTCACGTATACGCACGCTCGCACACAGAGCTCACGCGGACGGTCAGGCAACCTAGCCCTAACTGATTTTACTATAAAGAACGTAAAATTCCGGTGGACGCACGGAAAATTTCGGCTTACTTTTTTAAATTTTTATGGAAAACACGCAAATTTCTCAATGTTCCACTGAAAAATTTCATTTATATTAGCACTTTTTTAACTTATTGTCGTAATCTTTACGTTTCATGAAATTTTACTATTAATTTCAGTAAAAATTCTGGAAAATATTTTAAATTTCTGTTACGCAAAAGTAAATTTTGATTCATTTCCATGAAAATTTATAATTTATTTCCTAAAAACCTGAAGAATTGCACATTTGTCACCGAGTTACTGTGATTTCACAGGAAAATTACTTAAAAATTCTCTCCGTGTGCGATGTCATCCGCGTATTTTAGTAAAAATACTTTTACGCCTTCTATTACAGTCCCTCCTTCGTTTTTTGTCTCTAAGTCCTCGTCCAAGTCGTCGATAAATAAATTAAATAGCGTTGGACTAATTGGGCAACCCTGCCTCACCCCGTTAGCCGTCTTGAAGGTTCCTGTAATCCCATTCTCCATTATGATATCATTTTCCGTCATCCTGTATATACCTCGTATCATTTGGTACATCTTCCCCTTAACCCCCTTCTTCCACAATTTTTGTAGTAGGATTTTTCTATTTGCGGTATCGAAAGCTGCCTTAAAATCAATGAATGCCACATATAGCTTCCCTTGTCAATGCTTAATTCGATTATTTATCATTGCGTTTAGCATAAAAATGTGGTCCCTCGTAGTCCTGTTTCTCCCTTTCCCACCACTGCATCTCTTGTTGTCTCCTCCGTTGAATTTGCTCCGTTTCTTCTGACATCTCGGCTACCATTGATTCTAAGTTTTCGCAACGATTTTTTAGCTCTGCTGCCCGGTTCGAATTGTCCTCCCACTTACACAACTCTCCCATCCACCAGTCCTTAAGCCGCAACTCCATATTTTCTAATAATTTTCTTATTTCCTTTGCTGACAACAACTCCATTGCTCTTCGATTTATTTCTTGCCCCACTCCTCCTTGATAGTTTTCCCTTACTTCATAAAGCTGGGTTTTGATTATCCCTGCATGACCATTGTTCTCTCCGTTTTCTACGACTTCCGGTTGACTTACTTGACCGTTTCCGACCAACTGCGCCAGCCCGCACTCCTCATCTCTATATGCTACCGCTACCGGTTCGTCCTCGTCGGTCGTCCCATATGACTCTTCCTCCGCGGTACGTTCCATTGGCGACTGCTGTTTACCTGTTCCTTTCGCAACGTTCGGTGGTGAATGAAGTACTTTTCCTCCGGATCCAAATCCCATCATTTCCGCATTCTCCACTACCGCGCAGTCCTCATTTTTTCCTCTCGTCACGAACTTGTCGATTGCGCCAACGCACTTATTTCCCGTCACTGCCACTGCCTCTGTCTACCTTACCGGCGCTCCCTTCTGTATCAACTGCTGCTTCTCTATAGTCCTCCATCCTCCTCTCAATTTCCGGTTTTTGCAACCCTCTCCACCCTAACCTCTTCCACTGCACGTTGAGATTTTTCGACTCTTGCTCTTCACATATCGCGCCCCACTTTCAGCCAATATTTACCCAATCACCTGGTAGTCTGATTAACCAGATAATCACACGCTTACCACTTTTTTAAGTTACTTTCGCTGCGCACTCTACAGAATTAGCTCTTTGCTCTTGCCGCACGTTAACCACCGCACGGTCCGCAACCGGAAGTCCCACGGCGTCGATATTTTCGAAGGTGAGTGAATGCAGTTTTTTTTGCTTTTCTCGTAGTTTTTCAGTTTTTCATGGCTAAAATAAATGTTTCATGTAATATGATGGTGTTCCGGCTATTTTTTACGGACTTTTGTCTCAAAAACAAAACGTTTTTTGTATTTTTGGCTTATAAGCCCGTTATTTTTCAATATTTGTATAGAAAATAATGTTTTGCTATATTATTTCTTGCTTTCTTTAATTTCTTGCATTTTCGGTTTTTTTTGTTAGTCCATGGTTTTTACTGAACCAAGTTTTTTTGTTCTAACAGTTTTTGAAGATGGGTGAAAGAAGTGCATCTCAGGTTATATACAATTTACGCGACGGTCGTCTTGATGTGTTTTACGATGAAGAAAGTTCAAATGACGCCGATGGAGAAGAAGTTTATCGAGAAAACAAAAAGAGAATGTATTCTTGTGCATCATGCGAAACGCCGGTTTGCGATGACCATCGAACGCGCTGTTGCCACAATTGCGCACTGTAAATTTTGTTTTCACTAATTATTATTAATATTTCATAATTTTTGTATTTGCAACAATAAAAACTCATTTTGTGCCAAATAATTGCCGTTCCGTTTATTATGACATGCCTGACTCCGTAAAATATTCTCCACTTTCAGGTGCTCAAATAATTCAACTTTCTGGAGCCCACGCCGAAGACACTACATCCTTTTGAAAGCTTATAGTCTAAGCTACAAAAGCCTATAACCGTTCCTTTTTAAATGTTTGTTTATTGTAGAGTTGCGATTTTTTAAACAAAATTCAGTTTTTTCAGCTTTTTCAACTATTCTTCAATTTTTATAAACAACTGTTTAAAATTTTCGACTTTGGCAACTTCTAAGCCACATAGTAGACACTTCAAAAAGTAGCCGAGAATTCTTTTCAGATTTTTTGAAATCCTAGGATACTTTAAAAACCCGACTGTCCCCTAAAAGTCCCAGTCTACAGACCGTGTGTCGAAAAATATAGTGTACATACGCAGGGTTACACATCCATACATTAAAAAATGAGTTTATGTCATCAGCTTGTGGATAAACAGCCTCCGGTAACTCCTTTCATTCTCGTCGGTGGAAATTATTTGTGGCTACGTGTGCTATCGTGCAGAATGCTAATGAGTCAGATCCGTGTTTTCGAAGCGTTTGTGCATTCGAGCGTTTAAGGCCTTAGGCCACAGTAACAGGTATAAAATCATGTGCGAATTTAACCATTTTTTCGTATGAAAAAGTCATTCACTCATAAAATTAATTATACATCTATTTAGTATGAATATCAAGCTGTTAGCATTTTTTTTCCATGTACAAAATGGCCGACTACTCGAAACTTCTCGAAACAGCTTTTTTCCAATTGGCGTGACAAATAACTTCAACAATTTTCACTCGATTTACTTCAAATGTAAACGTTATGTTCCTAATTGCATTTCGCAGAGAAGCGCGTATGGAATTTCTGATTAATCGAAAACTTTTCATTTTACGAGCAGTTTATGAGCAGTTATATCGAAATTTTTCACTAAAAATTCATTTCTTAAGTTCAAATACCTACAACTTTTGAATAAAACGATATTTTTTAAATTCCGCACGTACTTCTCTAGGTATTGTAATGTAGATTGACGAAAATTTTTCTTTTTTGTTCTAGGTAAAAAATTGTGGATGCTAAACGTCACGCCTCGAAGCGTCTAAAAAAAGATAACAAAAGAAAATATTAGTAGTCGGCCATTTTGTACATAAAAAATTCTAACAGCTTGATATTCACACTAAATAGATGTGTAATTAATTTTATGAGTGAATCACTTTTCATACGAAAAAAACTTGTTAAATTCGCACATGATTTTATACCCGTTACTGTGGCCTAAGGCCTTAAGGGCAGGGTAAAGTTAATTCGGCGAAAAAAGGCATGTTTTTAAGATTTTTTTGGCGTAACGAATAGTGTTCGTTTATTGAAAAATTTACATATAATAAAGTAACATTTGAACAACATTCTCCTAAATTTGCATTGCAAAATATTCAAAATTGAGCGAGTGAAAATTAAACCCCGGAGGCGCCTCGAAAAAAAGTTGGTTTGCGGTGTGCACCATAACTCGCAACAGAATCATCTGAAACAAAAAAATCAAAATGCATTTGTTAAAGGAGATGTTTCTCGAGGTAATGACGGGAGGATTTTTTTTTCGATTTTTCGATTTTTCGTAGCACTTGGGAGCAAAAACCCGATTTTCGCTAAAAAAAATCGGCTAATTTGTTGTTGAAAAATTAGTAATTATTAAAAAAAACAAAAAAGCTCTCGACAATACCTGGTGAATTATGTGAAGAAGTACTGTGCAACATTTCAAAGCGATTGGTCCAGTAGATTTTGAGTTATCGTGCACACGGACTTCAAATATGACAAGTCTCAGAAAAACGGTTTGAAAAACGCAGAAGAGTTTGGTCGCTTAGCGCTCATTGCACATAAGTTTGAGAACACTTCTCGATTGAATAAAAATC
Organism: Ophion slaviceki; assembly: GCA_944452715.1. NCBI lineage: Eukaryota > Metazoa > Arthropoda > Insecta > Hymenoptera > Ichneumonidae > Ophion > Ophion slaviceki. The sequence continues at coordinate 33,839,540 of OX101788.1, read as the reverse complement.
TGAGAAAATTCATGCATATTAAAGGTACTCAAAAGATTAATTTTGCATAATAATAATTCCAAAATGTTATTAACAAAATGATGAAAAAAAAAAATTAGTCAACAAATTTCCCCGCAACCCAATTTTTTTCGTGTTTCGTTCATTTTTCTGAATACGTATGAATTTTTTCATATTTTTCAATTATCTTTGAATTTTTAGAAATTCAAAATAAAACTCGATAATTTTCTTATACTCACTCAAACTCGTCGATGCCAGGTCCGTAGAGCAAAAGGCTTCAACTGATGTACAGACTAATGTGTATACTAATATACACCGGAACAGGCCCGTTTATCAAGAAATTTATTCGGGGTCGAAAAATACAATAGCGCGCCGCGCACCTGCCGCCCAGGTATAAAACCCGGCATGGAGCAATAGACGCTCAAGTAACTTCGTCAATTTTACTCCGATCGACTTGAAATTTTAACACAATATTCTTGATATATTATGCATTCATTTAAAATTTTTTTTAAAAATTAATAAAAAAAATTTAAATACTTTACCCCGCCCTTAATAGAAACATCCCACGTAAAGTAGTGGAAATGGATTAACGTGGTCAATGCTGGAACAGGTTACCCAGCGTGTGTACCCACGTTGCTTATGCTTTGGGGGTATCTTATCGTTCCATAAAAGACTTGATCATTATCATATGCATCGTCATCATATCATATGCAATAAGTCGAAAGGGAATATTTTCATCCTCACTTGTTGCAAACCAGACTTTGCATGTTTAGTATCCGTTAAGCGAAATACCTCCAACGCAGCGTGCTGTTTATACAATGGCTCTGCATTTGGCAATGCTAATTCCATTCGTTTTTCATTCCTTTCCCAACCAGAAGCGGTCGCCGTGGTTACGTCTATCGGTTATTTTTTCTTGAATAACATTAAAAACCTATTTATGTTTAATTGCAGAAATGATGACGATCAATCTTGTTCCCGGCTTAGAAATATTTTTCAACTATATTATAAGTTGGAAATTGTCCAATAAAAATTTATTTTTACATGAAATTTTATTCGCAGGAAGTTCGTAGTCTGTCGAAAACTCATTGTTTTTTCGAATTGTATCGAAACTCCTCGAGAGAAACAGCCGGCAATGTATCCGCGGCGGGGGCTAGACGAAACCGCGACGAAAGTGCGTTATGCTAGCCATTTTCAGGCGGCACTTTTTGTGGCGTTTATATAAACGTAGCCTGAAACTACTTTTTGCAGCTGCAGTTACGTTGACGTCAATCGCATCTACAATAGGGTAAAGTGACCTTATTTTGGCACCCCACCCATTATTGACACTTCTCTCCTACCTACACAGTGGTTCTGAAAGTGCTAATAAATGGGACCTTAAAGTGCCAATAATTGGGCTTAAGGTAGAACAAGCGCGCACTCCTAATTTCTATAGATTTTGTTCAAATTTTAACCAGATTTTGGTCATACCATTATGCATGTTTAAGTGAAATTTCAGAACAGACGACTATTTAGTTTGGGTTTTAATATTGCAATTTTTAAGACTGTAGGGTCGACATTGACCGAAAGTCTGGTCACCATAATTCGTCGTACCATTCGATTGTGTTTATAAATTTTGAAAAAAAAATATTTTTCGATAGCAAACTAGTTAGGGAAAGCGTGAAAAAAGTTTGGATTGCCTTTACTATTCAGTTTTTCTAAAAACGTTCAGTAAGACAGAATAATTATCCGTAAAAAATATTTGTCCCCTTTAATAAGAAGACATATGGCAACACCGCAGAACAGTACTGTTCAATATTTCGAGAAAACAAAGTAATCGTGTTTCTGAAGTTAAAAACTTTTATCATAAAAAAACTCGCGTTATAAATATTAATATTTTATATTCTTTATGTTATCTTCATTATCAAATAAAAGTGTTGGTTAAGTCATAACCTATTATAGGGGACAAATATTTTTTACGGAAAATTATTCTGTCTAAAATTCAATGCTGACCTTACAGTGTTAAACGATGCAATTTTAAAACCCATTATCTCCCAATTTATATAGTCGACTTTTCAGGGATTTCACTCAAACGTGCATAATGATATGAACAATGTCAGGTTACAATTTGAACAAAATTTATAGAAATCAAGAACGCGCGCTCGATCTACCGTAAAGTGCCACTAACTCGGCTGAAAGTGCCAATAACTGGGCTTAAAATGCCAATATTCGGCACTTTGCCCTACATATATTTCTCTTTCTGTCTTCTCCTTTCTCACAGCGTCCCTACTTTGTTCCTGTAGTCTTTCACACACACACACACACACACATTTTCCTGTCCATTGTAGGTAAAACGAAAGTTGATAAGATTACCGATACGAGAAAATATTTTTTTTGGGCCAAAATAAACCATAACTTTCAGCAAAAAATGACTAACGCGTTTTCTGAGCTGCTAACGAGCTCAAACTTCTTTCGAAAATAAAGCAAACGCTAATCAATTTTTTTCGTGCTCTACTGCTATATTTTAATTAGACGAGAACGCCTTTCGAAAACGCTTAATCCGCTCCAAATTCGTTTCTAAGCCAGGGGTATTGCTTAGGACATTCGAAGCACGTTTGGAAATATCTGTAAGACTTGAGAACGCGGGACGGCAGTTTGCACGAACTCGGCAAGTCACACGCGACCTCATAGGGCTCGTACTGTCGTCTTCGACATTTCCAAGGCTCGAAGGCTCCAAGGTCTCTGAGGGCAGTGGGTCTCTTCATCCACTCCAGGACCTGATGACTCGTCACGAAATATACATCGGGAAGTCGAAGAAGATCGTCCAGAAATTTCTGGAAGCAAAATCATGCGCAAAATACAGTTTTTCTTTTTCATCAAGCAGTTTATCGCATAATCTTCAACTATTGACATTGAATAAGTTCTCGCTGTTTTCCAACAGATGGCGTTACCACCATTTTAAAACTGCCAGAAATAGCCAAATTTCTGCATGTTCAAGTTTTTAATTTAAACCTCGCGTGCAATTTCACCGTGGGCAGCTCACAGCTTTCTATACGCAATGTCAGTTAAGGGGGAAAGTCACTGTGCAAGAATTTGCACAGTAGCTTTCCCACATCCCCCAAGCAAAATTTGAAGGAATTTTTTAAAAAATATTTCTTGAAAGTACATGTATTGAAAAATATGTTGGAAACATTTTTATTCACGAGTTCGAAAATTGACGAATTTATAGTCACTTTAGTGAGAACAGGTAGCGTGGCCGGTTAGTTCCCTCACAACGAGACGGCACGACCGTGGGGTCGGGGATTTGGCCGAATTTTTTTGTGGTGAAAGAGGACCCCTAGCACCTCATGTGGTTAAAGTAGTAAGACGCACTACTCGGAAAATTCCGAGATAAATCGATTCAAAGTTTCATAGGCGCCTTATGAGTTTAAATGGAGAAAAAAAATTGGAAGAAAATCCGCTTTTATATGTTGCGCAAGATGTCGCAAAAATTAATCGACTTTGTAATTCTCATTAAAAACCCAATGTTCCTCCTCATATACTTTACAATGAAAAATAAAAAAACCACTGTTATGAATTGTTTTATTGCGGAAAAAAAGAAAATAATTTTTTTAGAATGAAAATAATTTTAAAAGATAATGGAGGGATGGGAAACGTTTTGAATAATTGTTGGGATAAAAAAAAATGAGTTCCGAAGGAGGAATCGAACTCGAGACCTCCGGCGCAAAAGACCGATCCCTAACCGTCTAGACTTGATGGCGGCTCGACTAATGCCTGACATTTTAAACTTATACGGCGCCTAAGAAACTTTGAATCTATTTTTCTCGGAATTTTCCCAGTAGTGCGTCCTACTACTTTAACCACGTGAGGTAATAGGGGTCCTCTTTTACCACAAAAAAATTCGGCCATATCCCCGACCCCACGGTCGTGCCGTCTCCTTGTCAGTCCCTATAGGTGTGGCATCATTTACAATAGATAAAGTACAGGCTCTTATTATTTTGTGAACTATCATGAAGATGAAGAACCGTCATATCGCCCCTAGATACTTCAATGTAAATATTAATATTCTAGAAAAAAAACATAACTTTATATCAAGAAACACGGCACGAAAACTTTGAACGCGTTTTTCTCGAAACTAGTTTTTTCGACCTTGTCCGAGCTAATACTTAAAAACTTATCAAGCGATTTTCAATATTTTAAAAAACATTTTTGTTATCGCAGTGACCAAGGTTGTACGTATCCGCGTTTTGAACATTTGATAATCACTATTTTTAAAGACTGCTTGAATACAGAAAAAGGGCCTGGAAAATAGAAAAAAATGTCCAAACTGTCGGCATTTGGTAAAAAAAAACAAAACAAAAAAACGGCTACGCATAACGGTAGCTACATTTGTATAGATATCGACAAGTTGTTGACTTTTAATTTACAGATAACCTTTCATAATGATATCGATGGGACAATGAAGAGAATTTTTTTTTTCGTCGTTAAATTAAGGCATATATCTCGGTTCATTTTCAAGATCTTGTCATAAAAATTGGTATAAAATTAGATGAATATATACTGCATAAAATGAGTATAAACCCGATCCTTTCATAATTAGTTATGTCTATGGAAAAAATAGCAATTATTGACGACAAAGCACCCGTTACGTAACGGAATGGGGGGGGGGGTTCTGGCCAAGCGTTACGGTCCCGTTACATGGGGGAGGGGGGGGGGAATTTGCGTTACGCAATTGGTGTACGCCCCCCTGGGGTTAGCGTAGCCCCACACTTTTTGCGACGTTTTCTCTGTGTAAGTATATAATTATTTCCATTTTTTTGTTATTTATCTTCATGAAATCAGTGTGTTATCAACAGAAATCACATTATGAACGTTTTTATACTATTCTGAATTTTTTTAAATTAGAATAAAGCCATGGGGACGAGGTCGCGAGTACGAAAGACGGAGGAGGTCCGGAGATGCTGCAGGTGGAAAATAATCAACCCTAGAACGGTAACGTGGGGTGAAAAACCACCCCAGGCGAGTTCAAATCTCGCGGCCTTTCTCCCTTCCTCACGTTTACGACTCGTGACTCCAACCATAATTTAATTTCCTGCTCGGAGAGTCTTCCGAGCCGTAGGCCTACGTGATTAAAAAACGAAAAGAATGAGCCCAAGTTGAACCCTTTTCATGAAATGTTACCGGAGATATGAATTTTTCAAAATTGGGGTCGTTTATCACCCCAGGTTACCATAATAGGTAACAAAATAAGATTACCATTCTAGGGTCAAGAGAAACCTCAGGACAACGACTCGATTGATAGTGAATCAGACCGTGGAGAACAATTGGAGGGTTCTAATGAAGATCCTTCAGAAGGAGAACGGGATTTTGCCCGCGACGGTGCCGACCGCGACGATGACATGATCGCACGAGAAGCGGAGAGAATAAAAATGCGTCGTACATCCCAATCTGCTCTCGGCGGTACTTGGAGTAAATTTATTTACGGGAAAAACTGATACAAATGGACACTCGACCCTCCTGTTCCTCGCTTTCGCATTACATCTGCTCATAACATGAATAGGCCGTGTGGCGTCAGGGCCGGAGCCAGTGAAAGGAGCAAAGTTGTAGCGTGGCATCTTTTGACACCTGACGAAACTTTCAATGCCGATTCCCGCGTTGCCAAGATCATCGTTCGATGCAGTGCTCTCAATGCGCACCGAACTGAATTTACAACGAACACACCTACATTTCTGCATTTATTACTAAAATGTACGTTTCTTTTGTTTTCATTTACAATATCCCATGTCGAACTACATGTAGCGAGATTTTCAGTATTATTAGGTAAACAGTTGTATATCCTGTACCTTGAGCTAAATGTATTATTTTAAAAATAATTTCATGTATAATCAGCTCAGTATCCTTTAATATGTTTTTTTTAAATAGGAAACACTATTTTTTACATAAAATGATTTTTTAACATTCCTTAAAACATTTATTTAGACTTTTTCCCTCAAGAAACCACGCCGAAACATATTCATTTATTTTTTAAGTGCCCCGTTTGCCCCTTGTGTCATTCTTCAAGAACTTCGATTTTTTTTAAATAATTTTTTAAAGCTTGGTCCATACGGTCTTTTTCAAGAATCAACAAAAAAATTGTTCAACATACGCTTACAAAAAGGGTGATGATTTTTAACATTACTTTTAGTGAGATATGCAAAAATATTTGTCTTGCTTTGTTCAATCCCATTTTTCATGGCGAAAAATTCATATTAGGTTTTTCTTGCACCGCTTATTCCATTCGTCAGTTTGTTGCTACCGTTGATTTGAAGTGCTGGGGTGTGCGTAACCCCAGTGTAGACAGGAACAGATAGTGTAGGGTCCTAGGGTTAAGGCCTTATATACACTTGTGATGGTCGGAGAAATGGAAATTTTTTGATTGCATATTCTTTAAGTACTATATCTCAAGAATATTCTCACCAAATTTCATAAAGATCGGAGCATTAGATTCACAGTTATGGGTATTTCAACGTGTTACGCTTGCCGCGCAGCAAGCGGAAGCAGCCACAAGAGAAGGGGAAGGATTATTGTATGGCCCTGGAATCGACGACTCCATTTTAGTATGAATAAATTAACTTTAAATGTAAAAGAAACATACTTGAATCTCAAAAGCGATTATCTCAGAATCGTCTTTTTTGAGAGACACCTTTGCGGTGGACACGATTACTAAAAAACTATTAAGGCAGGATTCTACTTTGAAACTTTGAAAAAAACATTTTTTTTTACATTTTTCGAATTTAAATATGTTCAAGAATGTTCGGTCAAAATTTTATAAAGTTCCAAGCAGTCTAACTATCCTTTTTCGCCTTTCGAACGCATCTACTTGAGCGCGCTATTGTGACTCACCAAAACTTTAAACGCGTTTTTCTCGAAACGACATTTTCAAGTACCGTGGTCGTGATAACTCAAAAAGTACTGAACCGATCCTTATGAAATTTGGAACACATATTCTATATGTGTGTACCAACCGACCTAACTACAATCAACTTAAAATTTTGATTAGAACTATTTTTTTATTGCAAAAAAAGACCCAAAAAAACGCATTTTTTTCGTATTTTAGCCGCCATTTTGTTAATTTTGCACGTATATAAAATATTCTAGTTAGGTCGGTTCCTGAAGACATACTGAACATGAAACTATTTGATTTTTTTGTTTCAGACCATCCGTCGGGAAGATTTCACGACCACGGCAACGGTACCTGCTTTTCGAGGCGTTGGCTTTAAACATATTTTACGTGTACAAAAAATGAATAAAATACATTTAAACAATTTTTTTATGTACTTAAAGAGTGTATTTATTGAACAGTTTAAACCCCATATCGATATCTTTAATAGTATTCTCAGAAAAAAATCACGAAAATAGCGTTTTTTTCATGGTTTCAAAGTAGAATCCTGCCTTAATCCGATCCATACCAAATTAATACCACTTATTTATTATGATAATAGCTAGGGCAGAGATGAAGGATTTTGAATTGTGTTAAAAAAAAATTGTAACAAAAAAACCGAAAATTTAGCACATCAACAAATAAATTTTTCGTTGAAATTATCGTCATTTTTTTTAAATCAAAATTTTTACAAATCCTTCGTCTAGGCCCAAGCCAATGCAACATACTAATGGAATCTTTTTCAAATTCTGATTTCAGATAAACCGTTCTTGAGTTATCATGTCCACCTCAACTGATGCTCAAAAGAAGGTACTCGTGGAAGACAGCTGGAGTTCCGCCATTTTGAAATATTTTTGAATAAAAAAAATTGTACAAATACATGAAAATATGTACTAATTGATGTTATTTACAGTTTTTCGATTAAAATTTCTTGTCCTGTCGAAATAAATCAAGAACATCACGTTCCTTCGCCCGCTACAAGTGTATATAAGGCCTTAAGATGGTAACGCATCTATAAAAAAAGTACTATTAGCAAGCTTGAAATTCAGTGTATGTTATTTGGCCGAAGTGTAAACAACATGCAGAGATTGGTTCATGAAGACTCATGTCAGACGCTAGCTGAACTTGCCGAATCATTAGAAGTTGATCACAAAACAGTTTCGAAACGTTTGAAAGCATTAGAATGATTTTTTAAAATGAAGTATTAATTTTTACGAAAAAAAACGGCGGAACCTTGTCCAACATTGCAATACTTTCTCTATTCGCATATATAGGTGATAGGGCATACGATAGTTATCGTGTACTTACAGTAAAGGCAAAGAGATTGCTCGGTGTCTCGAACCAAGCCGCGTGAAAGTGGAGACCGAACGGAGCACGATTCGTGACATAATGTCTCTTAAAGTTCAGCATGAGCATCTTGTAGACTTCTTCCCCTGGCAAGTTCTGCGTACAATCTTCCACGGTCGTGCAGGTGTACTCCTATAATTCAGAGGCTCAAAGATGCGGATATGTTTCGTATTGCTACTCACAAGAAACATCTCTTTGGTGTCGGCCTTCAAGTTTGTTAAAACACATGTATATGGCAGAGCGTGAAAAATAATCAGATACGTTTTTTTTTATGAGTGAAAAGACGGTTTTAAGGGGTGAAACCAACCCATAGAGTGAAGCATATGCTTCACTCTATATTACAAAACCAGCCCTTGACAGATGTCAAGGGCTGGTTTTGCAATTTCATGCGCAAGCTGTCCAGCGATTTCAGTGAAACAGAAACGAAAATTCTTGTAATGCAAAAAGACCAGAATTCGACTACGGGTATATCGTAAAAAAATTAAGGGTTGAACCACCCCTTTGTTCTTTTTTCTTTCACCCCACATTTAAGAAGGGTGCATAAAATTAAACGTAACGGGTAACACTTTGGGGGGGGGGGGCAAAATGAAAGTTTACGTATTTTTGCATTACCGCCGGATAGCAAGCTCAAGGGGGAAAACCACATTCTATCGCATTCCACGATTTTTAATGAAAATTTCGGGTTTTGGGAGAAATTATTGGTGAATTCGTATTCAGGGGGTAAAAATACATCGATATCTACTTTTTTTAAACGATATTAAAAAAACCATTTTTTCGCATCTCGGTCAGGAATAAGACGATTCATTGAATCGTCGATCATTCCTTTTCTGTTTCGATTAAAAATATTATCTTGTGCTCATTTCCTTATTTATCGTTTGCTCTTTACAATGCCGTTTGATTTATTGAGATTGGATCATTTTTCGATTTTTGGCAGAATTTCAAAGATCATCCATTTTCACCAATGTTTTGCATACATACCTTTTGCCTCTTTTTCGGCCATTGTTCAAGTGGACTTTCCGGGAAAACTTATTGAAAAATCGGGATGAAGGAAGCGGCATTCTCTAAGTCTACCAAAAAATGTTTAGTACCCTCCATTAAGTTTAAGCCAATAAAAAAGGACCATAGCGCCGGTCCTACTCGATTGCCGTTCACTGAAATCGGTGGACTGCTTGCTGGTAGAACTGCAAAATCAACCCTGTACATGCTTGACTCTGAGGGGTGGTTTCATACTTAAGGGGGTACGTGAGTTTAGAAATGTTTAAAAATCGATTTAAAAAAAAATGTTATTATCTGTCTAGAATATTCTCCCAAAGTCAATCGGAGTAAAAGTCTAGGAGAGAGAGCCTCTGGAAATTCCCCCCGTTCGGAAAGACAGGCCAAGAGCGAGGCAGGATATCGCATTTTTCTCAAAACACTATATTTGAAGCCGGTGGACACGATTTCTCGAAAACTAATGCACCGATCTTATTGAAATTTTGCACACTTCTTGAAAATAGAATTGACTAGTGATTGAACGAAGGTTTTTTTTCGATTACAATTTATTTTACAAGGCTACACGTAGTGTAAATTGTACCAAAAATTGAACTATTTCGCATACAACTGTGCCAAAAATTCAAATTGTAATTTAAAAAAATCCTTCGTTCAATAACGAGCTATACTTATCTACTAGCAGAAAAAAATTGTTTTTTAAGTTTCAGATAAACCTATTATGAGTTATCCTGATCACCACGAGGGCACTTTTTTGAGGGGTCTCCGGAAACCCGGTTCCACGGGCTGAATTTCCCAAATTTTTCGATGAATTTTTTTTTTTTGAATATGGGTGAAATGTTGCTCTTTTATGTGCTGAACATTTTAAATCAAATAATTTATACATTAAATTTTTTTTAATAGAGGAAATATGCTTTTTTCTGCTTCGAACCCCACGTCACCCCTTAAGCAAGTTTTTCCGCTGATAAAAAAAATGCGTATCTAATATTTTTTTAATGCTCTACCATATTCATGAGTTTCAATAAAGTCGCAGACGGTCACTAAAGTGTCGTTGCTTGTACAATAAAAGCTTTGTGCACTATAAAAATATCATGAAAAATAATCAATCCCTTTACAATTTGTCAGAAAAAAACTGTCACACTAGAAATTGTTTTAAAAAAATCATTCCAAATACGTCTACAAGCGTGTCAAAAAAGTTTCTACTACAATTATGCCAAATTTCACAAATGAAAATCGACAACCAGCAAAAATTGAATTCTAATTTTTCGTAGGTCAATCTTCATTTCTTGACGCAACTTTGAAACAAGTTTTCTAAGACTTTCCAGCCTGCAATTGTTGGTTAGACTTTTCAGAGCCATGTAATTTTTTAATACATTTTTTTTCGTCAAATAGAATACACTCAAAATAATAGTTAAATGCTTTGTCTCGATGTTATCTTTTATTATGTTTTTATTTTAATTCGACCATTTACGTACCCCTGCAACGAGCTCGTTGATAGGAATTTCCCACAGACCAGGATAGGCCCGCGTAGGGCACAGTTGTCCCGGGGCGGAACAATCGTGCGGAGGCTTGTAGTCCAAGGTGTAAGGCCATATAGGAGGATCCGTGAATGGCGCGATTATCGATGAATCGTAGACGAAACCGAACTCGGACATCATCAGAAATTGACGGTTCCAGCCCACCCGAAGGAACGGCACCCTCAAACCTTTAGTCAAAAATTACAAAACGTTAATGTATTTATGAATTTGTAATGAATTTTCAACGCTCGACTCCCTTTAAGGGGTTACGCCACAGTAACGGGTATAAAATCATGTGCGAATGTAACAATTTCTTTTCGTATGAAAAAGTGAATAACTCATAAAATTAATTACACATCTATTTAGTATAAATATCAAGCTGTTAGAAAATATATATATATTTTTTTCGATATACAAAATGGCCGACTACTCGAAACTTCTCAAAACAGCTTTTTTCCAATTGGCGTGACAAATAACTTTAACAATTTTCACTCTATTTACTTCAAATTTAAAAGTTATGTTTCTAATTGCATTTCGCAGAGAAGTACGTACGGAATTTCTGATCAATCGAAAACTTTTCATTTTATGAGCAGTTTATGAGCAGTTATAACGAAATTTTTCACTGAAAATTCATTTCTTAAGTTGAAATACCTACAACTTTTGAATAAAACAATATTTTTTACATTCCGTACGTACTTCGCTAGGTATTCTAATGTAGATTGACGAGAATTTTTGTTTTTTGTTCTAGGTATAAATTGTGGATGCTAAATGTCACGCCGCGGAGCGCCTAAAAAAAAGATCACAAAAGAAAATATTAGTAGAGAGCCATTTTTTACATCGAAAAAAAAGATATATTTATATCTAAAAATATATGTATATAATCACTTTTTCATACGAAAAAAATAGTTAAATTCGAACATGATTTTATACCCGTTACTGTGGCTTAACCCCTTAAGTAGGAATCTTCTCAATAAAACTTGTTTTCTCCCCCCCCCCCCCCTCTCACATTCATTCTCTGATTCAGTACCAATGTTCATTATTTTATTACTCTAGCACTCGAAAAATGTTTCTTGGACACTGCATATTGTTAATTTTTGTTATCATTTGTAAATCCCTCATTTCTGCAACAGAAATTTCCACGCCATTATCAAACAGATGAAGTAATTATTGAAAAAAACAATCGGATTCTGTCCTCTATTTTTTAAATGGTTCATCGTAATTGCCCAAGATATTCTATTTCTGAATGGACCTAACATTTGTACTTTTAAAATAAATATTCCTAAAAATATCGCCTTCATAAAAAAAAACGGTTTTTGTTCACTTAGAAATGTTTGTCCTGATGAACAATGATCAAGGAGTAAGTCGACGTGTGCCATTTTATTTCTATATTCGAGAACATATTGAACTTTTTTTATAAGACGAGAAATTAAAGAAATACGTATACCTTTCATAATTTTGGTAACGTTCTATTGCATATGGGTCATTCCATGTCAAATCGACAAATTTTTTACCTGACCCCCTTTGATTTCGCTGAAAATTTTCTATCTTTTTCTACCCCCCGAAAGTTATTTTTCAGAATTTTTTCAAATTTTTTTTCCCGACTCAAAAAAAGTAATGAATTTTTGAAAAAAACCGCTCTTTTATTTTTAAATTGCCAGAACTTTTTCAAAAATTGACCGTTTGGGAACTTTTTTTTTTCAAAATTTTTGTTTTTAAATGTAGTTTTCGAAAAAAAATATGAAAAAATTTTCAGAATCCCAGATATATGAAATATTTTAGTTTTTTTTGAAAAAACCGTAATTTTCTCAAAGTCCGACCGTTTTTTTTTTTTTTTTATTTTGCTCTAAAAATACTTCAACTAATTCTGCAATGATCCCCGTTAATCAAAAGATGTGACGACAATCGCTTCTAATTTTTTTTCTTGATTATAAAAAAATTTTTGTTGAATTTTTGCTGATTTTATATAACTTTGTTATGAAATTTTTTTTATTTCCTCGTGAAACCTCAAAAGTTGAAAAATAAAATTTTATTGGAGAATTTCAAGTGATTATCGTCCAAGAAATTGTTATTTAAAAAAAAAAATAATTTTTTTCTCTCATTGACGTTATTTTGTCATGTTTCAGTACCAAAATGACGTTAAGTTGTCATATTTCAGTACCAAAAAAAAACGTCCATAAGAGTAAAAAAATAACGTCAATGAGAGAAAAAAATTTATTTTTTTTTTTAAATAACAATTTCTTGGACGATAATCACTTGAAATTCTCCAATAAAATTTTATTTTTTAACTTTTGAGGTTTCACGAGGAAATAAAAAAAATTTCATAACAAAGTTATATAAAATCAGCAAAAATTCAACAAAAATTTTTTTATAATCAAGAAAAAAAATTAGAAGCGATTGTCGTCACATCTTTTGATTAACGGGGATCATTGCAGAATTAGTTGAAGTATTTTTAGAGCAAAATAAACAAAAAAAAACGGTCGGACTTTGAGAAAATTACGGTTTTTTCAAAAAAACTAAAATATTTCATATATCTGGGATTCTGAAATTTTTTTCATATTTTTTTTCGAAAACTACATTTAAAAACAAAAATTTTGAAAAAAAAAAAAGTTCCCAAACGGTCAATTTTTGAAAAAGTTCTGGCAATTTAAAAATAAAACAGCGGTTTTTTTCAAAAATTCATAACTTTTTTTGAGTCGGGAAAAAAAATTTGAAAAAATTCTGAAAAATAACTTTCGGGGGGTAGAAAAAGATAGAAAATTTTCAGCGAAATCAAAGGGGGTCAGGTAAAAAATTTGTCGATTTGACATGGAATGACCCATATATATATAAGTTATTTTAATTGCCATCTTAGTATGGAGGATGGTTCGTGGCCTAAAAGATACTCAAGGGAGGAAGGACGAGCAACCACAAATGGCAAGCCATCAAAATGGCGAAAAGAAATAAATGAAGCCACAGAAAGCGTAGATGGGGGAGAAATCTGGCACTCCATATGGAATGGAAATATAAGGGAGCTAGACAAAAAATAGAAAGAGGCATAGAAATAAAAATCGAACAAGAATTCAATATGATTTGGACAAGATCGACGTGTCCACATACTGCAAGGAATACAAGCATAGGAATACCGGAGTACACATGGGAAGTCATTGGGAAGACAAGACGATCAGCGGAGAAATAAAAGAACCATAGGCAAGGATAAGATGTGATGATATCGGGAGGGACGACAAAAAAGGGTACACAGATCCCAAGTGTAGAATTTGGCAAATGAAAATTTGAGACACATTTGTGAGTGTCCAAAAGTTAATGGGAAACTTAATCAAGAGATAGTAAAGAAACTAGAACAATGGTTGGAGAAGAGCAGGGGGATGGAAATAGACCGTAAAATGGAGGCGCAACTGAGAAAGCAACCGGCAATGGAACTAGAATATTAAGATAGATGTAAAATAATAAGAAAACTGATGTAAACACGTATGTAAAGGTGAAGGGAAAAGCACTAATGTACATACCCTTAAGGCGCGATATACACTTACAACAATCGGAAAATCAATTTCTTTTTTTTTCCTTTAAGGTAGTACGGGAGCGCGCTCTTGATTTCTATAGATTTCGTTGAAATTTTGACCAGACATTGTGCATATTATTATGCACGTTTGAGTGAAATTTTAAAACAGTCGACTATTTCGATTGGGAGACAATCGGCTTTAAAATTGCAACATTTAACACTGCAGGTTCTGCATTGAAATTTATACACAATAATTTTCCTTAACAAATATTTCTCCCCTACAATAAGAAGACATATGGCAACACTGCATCGGTCCACGTATCCAATGACGTGAGTTTGCGCGGCAAATGTAAAATAATACTACAACACAACTTTTTATTTGGAAGTAATTTTTAATCGAACAAAGTTTTTAATTAGTTGTGAATGAACGAACACTTTAACTTGATAATGAAGATAACATAATCAACATAAAATATTTATAATAGAACTCTATTTTTTTATGATAAAAGTTTTCAATTTTAGGACCACGATAATTTTTTTTCTCGAAATATTAAACAATACTGTTCTGCGGTGTTGCCATATGTCTTTTCATCATAGGGGGCAATAATCTTTACGAAGAATTATTCTGTCTTTACTGAACGTTTTTAGCAAAACTGAATAGTAAAGGCAATCAAAATTTTTTTGATTGCCTTTACTATTCAGTTTTTTGTTTTCCCTAACTAGTTTGCTATCTAAACATAATTTTTTTTCAAAAATTATAAACACAATAGAATGATACGATGGATTATGTGACCTGACTTTCGGTCAATGCAGACCCTGCAGTGTTAAGGGGTTACACATACTTGGAATTTTTGAACAAATCGATTTTTCGTTTTCGACGGATTCTTATAATATAACCTTTCAAAAATTTTCTCTGAAAATTTCTAGTCGGTCCGTTGAAAGTTGGGGGAGTTATGAGCGTTTACAGGTAGGTCCGCTCACCGCTAAAGTTTTTACCGTTACAGGTAAAAACTATAAACGCGTTTTTCTCGGAATTACTTTTTCAGAATCGATGACCAAAATATCTCAGAAACAACTAAACCGATCTGCTTCAAATTTCGCAGACATTTTTTGTATATCAAAAGGTAGTCCTTAATCGAAGGATTTTTTTTCAACGCGTACTTTTTTTTATTTCAAGGTGTCAAATAGTGTTTTTTTCACCGAAATTTCGACGATCACTTTCGATCGGCGACCATTTTTTCAAACATCATTATTTTATTGAACCCTTCGATTA
This sequence comes from Ophion slaviceki, assembly GCA_944452715.1. Classification (NCBI taxonomy): domain Eukaryota; kingdom Metazoa; phylum Arthropoda; class Insecta; order Hymenoptera; family Ichneumonidae; genus Ophion; species Ophion slaviceki. The sequence continues at coordinate 33,824,028 of OX101788.1, read as the reverse complement.
AAGACTAGATAATACGGTACAAAAACTAAATTCTTGTGGTTTTTTGATTTCAGATGATTTGTTCCGGAGCAGGAGTGGTCACCGCAAAGGACCTTTTCAGCACATCGGTCTGTGCAATTTACTGTATCTCCGTCGTTAATAAATATTTCCCAATAAAACAATTGTCAAGGATACTTGAAGTATGAATATATATATGAACTATGATACTTGAACTATGAATATATATATGAACTATGAATATATATATATATACCCTTTACTATGAAAAAAAAGTTAAAAACCTGCATCCATTCCCATTAGTAAGGGAATTTTTTTTTGCATTGCTCTGTATTTGAAAGCTCTGTACTTTGTGGATCTGGCATCGATGACTCTGTGTGAGTATAATGGAATTATCGAGTTTTATTTTGCATTTTTTAGTGTGCACAACTTTCAAGCGTTTTTCTGAAACTTGTCATTTTTGAAGTCGGTGTACGCTGTAACTTAAAATCGAATGCACCGATTGTTTCGAAATTTTGTACACTATTTCTACACATAAATTATCAGGTAACGCTGCCGGGGTTTCAAATCATTATTTGGTATCTTACAATACTAAATTTGCTGATTTTTTTAGCGAAAATTGCGTTTTTGACTTCCAAGTGCTACCGAAAATGAAAAAATCGATTGAAAAAAACTCAGCAGCGTTACCTCGAGAAACATCTCACCTAATAAACTCATTTTGATTTTTTTTTGTTTTAGATCATCCAGTGACGAGTTATAGCGTATACCGCAAAACAACTTTTTTCCGAGGCGCCTGCGGAGATTTGCTGCCAACGGCCTGTTTATCAATATTTTGCAATGAAAATTCAGGAAAAGATAGTTCAGATGCTGTATTATTATATGGCAATAAATTAAATAAACCAGCATTACCGGTATCGTCTAAAAAAATCTTGAAAATATGCTTTTTTCACCGAATTAACCTTACCCCGCCCTTAAAAGTTGCAATCTTAAAACCCATTATCTGCCAATCTAAATAGTCGACTGTTTTGAAATTCCGCTCAAACATGCACAATGATATGAACAATGTCTGGTTCAAATTTGAACAAAATCTATAGAAATCAAAAGCGCGCGCTCGTTCTACCTTAAACGATAGAACTATATACGTAGAATATTTTCTCAAAGTTTCAAAGCGAAATTCCAAAAACTTCAAAAAGGGCGGACGTTAACTTTAAACGCGTTTTCCTCAAAGCAGCATTTTCGAAATTGGCGTGCAGGATTACTCAAAAACTATTAAACCGATTAAGTTGAAACTTGGTAGAAATATTGATAATCGTGCCACCTTCTACTTGACGAGAATTGTTTTTGAAAAAATAGTAAAAAACTACTTTTTAAATCCAAATTTTCGAGAAACTTTGCGCGAAATGTTGATTTCGTTTTGTAAATACGTGGAATTTTTAAAAATTTTCATTTGGTTCGTTTTAATTGCTGTCAAATAGAAACTATACATGTTCTAACGGAAAAAATGTTTGATTTTTTTTGCAAATCAAAGTCAACCTTGCTGTTACGCTTTGCCACAGCTCCGCCATTTCGATGATAAATGAATCAAACAAAATGATTTTGTAGACTTAAATGTACCATTAATATACACCTACAGTTTGATAAATGTGGAATAATTAGTTATTAGTTTGAAAAATCCCTCAAATTTGCTCAATTTTTTCTCGTCTAAATATATATCCCGCTTTAAACGGGCATATAAGGAATAAATACTACTAGCATTACCATCTTCATTGTCATTGCTAGTATCATTACTATAATTATTATTATTTATGACTTGTATCAGAAGAAAAACGGCACAAATGACCTAGTTACAATTAGATGAGCACGTAGCCAAACTATAATACATTAATTGAATAAATTGACATTTATGCATTTATTATTTTACATATGTATACATTCATTGTATTAATAAAACATTAATATATTTCTATGATACCAGGTCGGTAGAAAAAAATAGTTTTTTGAAAACATTAAATATTACCTTTTATATCCTCCATTCGGACGGCACTGTACTTGTTGATGATATTTGCTATTCCGACCATTTCGTCGAACCAATCTTCGATGGTGGCATTTCTCGACCACCATTCCTCAGGTCCCCGATGCCTGTACGATGAACGAAAAAAAATGTAAGATCACGTGCGCTTTTCTTTCGTTTTCGATGTTACCCCGATAATCGCTTACGTGACCGAGTGTGCGGCAATTTCGTGACCAGCGTTCCATAAAAATTGTATGTCACGATAATTCGTGTACTGATGGCTCACGTAGAAAGTTCCACGAATTGGACAGCCGTTAATGTTTTTTCGTTCGTCGTTGAAGAGCTCTGCAAACGATTTTTTTAGGCGATTTTTTCCGGTCAATGTTTTGGATAACGTTTTCTTTTGCATAGGTCTTCAACCTACAGAAGGTCCCAAAGTGTTCGGAGTTTCAACTTTAGGGCTGTATACTGCCATTAGTCTTTTTGTTACCGATCGCATTTTTATGGATGACAATTATGGTCGCGATAACTATAATGGTAATAATAATACTAGGACCTCTTTTGAAAATGACCTATCGTAGTTAATGAAAACGTATTGTTCATCATTTTTTTTAAGGGGTCTTCTCTTTTTAGACGCTAAAAAAGGCTATTTTCATTAAGAGGAGTTACCTGAGTAAACGGCGAGAAAAACAGGTAAACTTCGGGAATTTTTATCTCAAAAACTAATGTCTCGATTGGATCCGGGTTTTTTTTTTATTGGAAAATCTGTACATTTAGGTAGGTTTAGGAATTTTTTAAAATAAATTCGTTGACTGGAAGCGATTCAAACCCGATTATTTCGAAATATAGTTTTCAAAGTCGGTGCCAGATGTATCTCGAAAACGACTTGTCCGATTTCGTCCAAATTTGGATACAATATTCTTCGATAGGTTTTTTCGTTCGCCATGTAGGGGTTTTTCATTTGATTGAACCATTGCTTTTTTTATTCAATGTGTATGCAATCCGAAAAAATATTATGCCGTATTTATTAGGAAAACCATCGCCAGGTATCTTAAAACCATCCAGGTAAATTCGAAAAAGAGCAGCATACTCTGCGTGCAATTTGCAATTTTTGAAAATTTCCGAACCTTTGAAGTCTTTGTAGTCAAATTAAATAATACTCGATGTAAATAAAATTGCGACGGATATCTCAAAATTTAAGTAAGTTTAAGCATGCACTAAATTTTTTAAATACAAAAAATAAGCTAATAAGAAGGATTTAATACATTAAACGCTCGTTAAAATATATATATTAGTGTTAGCTTATTTTTTTGTATAAGACAAAATCAGTTATTATGAAAAGTAATAGGATCTATTTTGTATTAGAAAAATTCGTTATTATAATACGAAGTTTCAATTAAACATCCTGAAATTTATTGAAGCAAACGCGAACAGGCAGTGCACTCACACAAGTTCAAACCGACGCTCAGGCATTTTCTTACTAATACAATTTTCCGGCAATTTGCATAATTCTAAACATATTCTCAATACTCGAAAAAAGTGCACTAAAACAAAAAATCCTCTATGGGGAAGCACAAAAATAATTGTTCTGATGAAAATTAATGTTCCTAGCAAGTTACGCCAGCAGCTTCTTTGAGGAGGCTGCTCAGGGTCTTTGCGGAGCAGGCGGCAAGAGCGGAACGCATATGCCTAAACGGCTGCCAACCCCGAAGAGTCAAATTTTCGGTTACGTAAAATAAATAAATTCAACTAACAAATACGTGGAATGCATAGAATTGACTGTTTAGAAATGTTATTAATCGTTTTTTGTTCATTTACACCGCGAATACGTTATTAACCAAGTTGAAATGTGGCAAACGCGCAATTTAGTTCTCAGTAACTGGTATCACTGAGCTCAGATTCGAACGCCACATCGTGAGCGCGTAGCTGACAAAGGTCCTTCGCGAATTCCGTTTTTTAGTGTTCGGCGAAAATGAAAATATGGAAGGGAAAAATGCAAACCGAAAAAACAGTACAATCGACGGTTGGAGCAAGTGAAACGTGGAAAGCGGTGGAAAAAAGTAGTTGAGCCGGAAAATGAATGCGCAGTCGAGGGACGACGCGTAATTGATTTGAAGGTTATGTCGAAACACATGCACTGCAGCTTCTGTAAAGAATGATTCAAAATATTTAATTACGCTTTTTGAAACTTCGGTAAGAAATTTATAGCAAGGAAGCAATAGTTTGTGCGTTTCAAATTTTCGCGCCTATTCAAAATGGCCGACTTGACAGCAGCGTTGCCACATGCCATTGGGCGCTTTATCGTTTTACGCGAATCAGCTGAAATTTCCTGTTTTATTTCACGAATATCTCGATAACGAGACAGACAAAACGCTGTACTCTTCGTTGAAATTATTCATAAAAATCTTAAGAATTTTTGCCGCCTATTTCCAGTCAATTCTTACTATTTTGATTATGTTGCCACAGTCGTATTAGAGTTTTCATGAAGCTTTTGCCATGTTGCCCGTGTATATGAGCCTGACTTCAATAATGAATTGTTCAACAATCACGCATGCAAAGTACTCGAAATTTTACACGGAGGCGTAACACCTGTTCGCAAATATCCGCAATAAATTTCAGCAAATTCTTACTAAGTATTTCGCGAAATCTGAGCAACCTCCTCAAATGTCATATCATTGGAATTATTAATTCTATTCTGTCCTCTGATATTCCACATTGTTTCGAACACATTCCCTAATTTTTTGGAGCCACTAAACATAACTCGAAATATCGATCCACTCACTCGTGTAAAGGTCAAAATTCTCGGCATTAACGGCATCGTCGAAAGTGATCGTTATCATTTGCGGTACATCGGAGATCGATAAGTTTCCCGGTATCTTTTTTCCGTCGTTCGAGCACCAACAGTCCGGAAGTTTGCATTTCCGAGGCTCACATCGAACAGCGGAATTCGGATCGCTCTTGCCGTCTGAAATATCGTAGTCACGAAAATCGTCACAAATTCGCGTAAAAAAACGTTGCCTACGTCGGGGTAAGAGATATTACGGAAGAAGAGCTGGGAAAGAAATTGTCGAAAGTGTGAAGATGGCTATCGTACCGCACCATTCTTCGTCCGAACCGTCGGGACAGTCGACACTTCCGTCGCAAAAATAATTATTCGGTAGACAAGTACCGTCGCCGCAGGCGAGACTATCGTCCTCGCACTCGCCATTCTCCAACAATGGCTTTGGTGGTCGTTCCTCTGGAAAAAACTTTTCGAAATTTAAGTCAACTTTTCTCGCATTTTACCGCCATTCGAGTCCATGCGAGATAAAAATTTATATGTAAACAAACTATTAAAAACAAACTTTTATTTAATGTATTAAAAAGTAGAAAATTATTATTTAATGTACATGTATGCAATTATTTAATGTATAAAAAAGTAGAAAATTATTCATGCCAAGTCACCTATATGTGACTATAAATAAAAGCTTGGGGCGCTGAACTTTTTAAATGTTTAATAAATTTGATCAATTCAGTTTCATTAACCGTATTTAATTTGGCAAAATAGTAATTGGAAAAATTATTATTACACGTTTATACTCAGTTTCCGGATTTTTATTCAAGGGCTCTTCTCACTTTAGACGCTAATGAAGATTATTTTCATGATTTTTTTTTTATGGGTATATATTATAGATATTGATGTAAAAGTTGTTACACTTAATAAATACACTTTCGAAATACATTTTAAAAAAAATATTTATTTAAGGCACTATTTATAGGCGGAAATATTAGTTAAAAAAATGTCCTTAAAAATTATAGGCTTGCGCTGTTGATGAAATCTCGGAGATCGATCATCCGAAACAAAAAATCAAACGCTTTTAGATTCAGTATGTTAATGGCTATAGCGTATATCATACGATTTTTGATATATGCAAAAATAACTAAATGGCGGACATTTTTCGAAAAAATATTTAAAAAAAAACGATTTTTTTTCACCGTTTTTGGCAAAAAGATAGTAAATATCAAAATTAAAAAAAATCCTTGATATCCGCTATAGCTATAGTTGTAAAGAATATGTGGTTAAAATTTCATAAGGATCGGTACAGTAGCTTCGAAGATTTTATCAACAAGCTGTCGAAAAACGTTGTCTCGAGAAAAGCGCGTTTGAAGTTTGTTTGGGTTACATAAATACATACAAAAAATTTGTTATGTATTTCGAAAGTGTATTTAGTATTAGTGTAGTGTAGTGTATTAAAGTAGTGTATTAGTGTAGTGTATTAAAGAATAATGGTTGGTCGATGTCGATCAACATACCGGAAGTCACGTCGCAGTTGTCGACGTTGTGCTTGAAGTCGCATATCTGTCGAGATACGTCGAACAACAAGCCCTCGGAACATTTGAATTCGAAAACTTCATTGTCTGAAAACGTATCGGAAATAAATGAAGTCGTGCGGTGTTGGCCTGTGTCAATAGTCGGATGGGTGACAGTTTTACTGACAACGATTTTTTTATGATAACGCAACGGAAGCTCAGTAATATTGAACCGCTTCTATCGATACAGGTTTTTCACAGTTTCCCGGGGCCCTCGTGTAAATTTAGTACGTATAATAAAAAGTTTTTAAATGCAGGGAATTGAAACATGAAAATCAATTTGAACGAATGAAAATAAATAAGTTCTCAATTCAAACTGAAGTTTCAAGATAAAACGCTGAATTAAATCCGTACTTGAATCTATAATAAAAAGTGTTCAAATGCAGGTAATTGAAACATGAAAATCAATTTAAACGAATGAAAATAATTAAGTTCTCAGTTTAAACCGAAGTTTCAAGATAAAACGCTGAATAAAGTCCGTGTTTCAGTCTTAAGGGGTTAGGCTTCTGTGGAAATTTGGAGACATCGTTTTCGCTTGAAGCAACTCAAATAAAAGAGGAAATTCCAACATATGGTGCAGGAATCGTGGATTTAAGGTATACTTATGATTACGACTGTAGAACTGCTAATAAAACTTTAAACGCGTTATTCTCGAAATTATGATTGTCAAATCGGTGTACACGATTTCTCAACATCAAATGAACGGATTGACTTGACACTTGATCCACTTATTCAGTGTAATAGTAGTTTAGTCTCAACGGAGTTTTTCTTCTTACCATTTTTTTTCATTAGGTATTAACAATAATGATGTCCTTTTTCCTTGATAAAATCAGAAATAGTACAGTCGTGCTGTATATTGCAATCAGAAAAAATTAGAAGAAGGCTAGTTTCTTGACAGGTGCTTTTGTAGGTGCCGCGGGTGCTCCCTACCAAGTTTTAGGCAAATCCAAGTTTGCCTAAAAATCGTGGTGTAGAGTTATTTTTCAAGGGGATGAAGGGTTATGGGGGTAAATAAATGCCAAAGTACAACCCCTACGAGATCGGCGCCGGGAGACGAAATGTTCAGAAAAATCCGGGCTTTATTGTTGTCCACAGCGCCGATGTCGTGGAAGTTCATTTTGGGGGTGAAAAAGTGAGGTGAAATTTTGGAAAATCAGTTTTAATTCGATAATTGTTTAGGAAAAAGTCATACAATTTTTGTTCAAATCGGAACGCTGTAGCCTTTGAAAAGATGCGTCGATCGAGTATTTGATCATCCCTCTCCGATAATATATTCACCCCCCCAAAAAAATGTCAAAATAAAAAAAAAATTGTTTATTGAATAACTCAAGAACAATCGATTTTTCGGAAATGATTTAAATGTACGAAATGTAGAGAATAATTTTCTCCATATTTTCGTTTCTATGGACCACCCTTGAATTTTGCTTCTTCCAACCCCTCTCGGGGCCTAAAATTCTAAATGAAATTCTGGGAAAACTATTGACCGAAAATAAAGAGATACGAGTTTGGCGCCGTGGACAAAAATGTAGCTGATGGTTCAAGCTATAAATTGTTCCACGGCGGCGAATTCGTGCGGTCAATAGTTTTCCCAGAATTACATTTTTTATTTTCAACCCCGAAAGGGGTGGGCAGAAGCAAAATTTAAGGGTGGTCCATAGAAACGAAAATATAGAGAAAATTATTTTCTACATTTCGTACATTTAAACCATACCCAAAAAATTGATTGTTTTTGGGTTATTCAATAAACAAATTGTATTTGGTATTTCAACCATTTTTTTGGGGGTGAAGACATTATTGGAGAGTAATGATTAAATACTCGATCGACGCGTCTTTTCAAGGGCTACAACATTCCCATTTGAACAAAAATTCTATGAATTTTTCCTAAAGAGTAATCGAATTAAAACGGATTTTTCACAATTTCACCCCCTAAATGAACTTCCACGACTTCGGCGCTGTGGACAAAAAAAAGCACGGATATTTCTGAACATTTTGTCTCATGGCGCCGACTTCGTAGGGGTTGTATATTGGCATCAATCCACCCCCATTTCCCTTCATGCCCTAAAAAAGATTTTAGGGCATGAAGGGAAATTGCACTGCACCCCGATTTTTAGGCAATCTTGGATTTAGCACCCGCGGCACCTACATAATCACCTGTCAAAAACTGGCCTTCTAATTTTTTCCGCTTACGGGGTTTTTCAGCGACAGCACGACTGTACTAGAAAAAAATTCAACATTTTTTTGATAATTAAAACACGATGATAAAAAGCTAGGTCAAGTCTCAGCCAATATCTTCCAACCAGATCAACCAGTTGGCGATAATCAAGTACACCGTTGAGTTCCTCACGTTCTAAAGTCGTTCACGAGATTGTTTATAACTTCTTTAATTATTACTATCTTTATAAAATTTGGTACACAACTTTGTTAATATACATATATATATAAATGTTCGAACGATTTTTTGATCATCTTATTTATTCTCTCAAAATTACTTTTTACAAATATCTCTGATTTTCGTATCATTACAGTAGCCTAACCACTGAACGCAACAACACACTTGATTTTTCGTTTTCCTCCCTACATCAATTTGTATCTCATTGTAAGTTCGGACTTAGCTCAACTTAATCTTATGTCAAACTCATGCTCGGAATTCTGACAAACATTGAGCGAAATAGGAATAGTGAGGTAAGTGTGAATACATATCAACAGTACAAACAGAATGCATAAATGTTACTTCAGAAAAAATCGAATATAAATGGAATAATAGAAATGAATAAAATGCATAATAATATAAGTGAAAATCTATGTTGAATGGAAATGTCAAAATCGGCTATAGCTGGCACTTTTTGATCGTAGACTTTAATTTGGCTTCAGGTTTGACTAACAAGTTTGAACTAATTTCAAATAAATGGTTTGACTCTGTGCGACGCCTGCCAATAAATTCGCACTCATTGCGTCGCATTGCGTAAAATCGTAACGAGCTTACGGAAATTCCGTCCAAACACGTCAGTGTGTCTTGGATTCCAAACGCTATACTTAAGAGGAAAAGTTATCGAGCAGGATTCGAGTCTACGCAAACACCTGCCTCGACCTCGATTTCCATCAGTATTCAGAAGAATGTTTCTGTAGTCAGCTATTTCAAGTTACGCATAATTGCTTTGCATAATTAAACCCGATCTAGAGTTCAGCCGCTCGTTTTTAACGATTGGCTATTATATTCGCTTCGAATAAAAAAGAATCGAGTACGAAACGCTGAGAACCCGAATTTTCGTTTACTTATCCTTCCAATACTTTTTTATTGTTATTTGTTTGACCTTATTGTGTATTTTTAATTGCAACTAACTGTACACCCCTTATTGGATCGAATTCAAAAACGATTCTGTGCTAAAAAGAATGTATTTTGATAATTGATGCCACTAAGTTACAAATAGATTATTAGTAAATTACCTTTTTTCGTTAATTTATCCAATTGCTTCAGGTTCATAAACATTTTCCAATTTTGAAAGCTAATTTGGAAGAATAACTAGCATATGAAGAAACCATAATACTTTTAGAACATCACGATTAACACAATACTGCACATAAATTTGCATACACACTTCCCATAGAATAATTTATCTCTTTTTATTTTCTTTTAATAATCATTATAAATAAGTATTATTATAAGAATGATTATATTCATGAAAATTTACCTAAACATAGGAAATATTTGGCGCATTCGGGTGGTGACCAAATACTGTGGGCTGGGGTATTTGGGTTTCTGTAGAACTTGCTGTGTTCGATACAGGGCGCCTGACTCGAAGTTTCTTTTCCTCTTGCTGACGAGATTCCTGCGCACAAACGTCAAAGGGAAAAGAGTACATACACGCGCGTACACAAACTTGCAAACACATGGCTCATCTTCCATATTTTATTTTAAGCAATATTTCACAATATAAAATGCAAAATGATATTTTCTCAAATGCATTGATGTATTTTAATAACCATTCAATGAGTAAAAAATGTATCATGTCTAAATATTTAAAACGAATTTCTTCACCATTTACAATCGAAAACATTTTATTTATTCGTATTATTTACTTGATCAATCAATTTCGTGGCGTGAGTGAATAGTTTTTTGGCTCGGCGAATTTTTCAATCTGATTTTGGATAAACTTCCGAAAAGCTGTTACACCCGATTTGGCTGAAATTTTGCAAAGATGTTCCATTTAATATGTAAAGACGTGTAGTTCAGTAGAAGAGACGAAAACCCACCACTTCTTAGCGTAGAATATGAGTTTTTGACTGAAGGAAGACGGTTGCATACTGAAAGTAACCCCAATAAAATGTTGCCCCTCAACTCGCCCCAACTCTAAGAAATAGGGGTTGAAAACTTAAAAGTCGACGTATCTCGATAATTAATCGCCCGATGTAAAAATGTTTCAAACAAAAGTTGTTTGGAGTAATAAAATACGTATAAAGTTACTTAATGTCCAATCCCCTATCTTTGAAAATAGTGGCACAAAAACACGAGAGCACCATTGACCCAGACAGGGACGCAGCGATATGTCTACTCCGCTCGAACACGCATCAACCCCGATTTTTCGCTATTTTCAATGCCACTATTTTGAAAGATAGGGCCACTATTTGCAATTGCCACTATTTTAAAAGATATTGCCGCCATTTTCGAAGATAGGGGCTTGGACGTCACATCACTTTATACGAATTTTATTATTCCGAACAACTTTTGTTTGAAACCTTTTTTGGTCGGGCTATTAATTATCGACATACGGCGATTTTTAAGTTTTCAACCCCTATTTCTTAGCGTTGGGGCGAGTTGAGGGGCAACATTTTATTGGGGTTACTTTCAGTATGCAACCATCTACCTTCAGTCGAAAATTCATAGTCTACGCTAACAAGGGCTGGGTTTTCGGCTCTTTTACTGGACTAATCCCGAAGGGATTTTTGCCGCATTCCAATAGTTCACGACAAATCGAATTTTAAAGTTTATTTTTTAACCCGCACGAGTATATCTATATCGCTCGCTATGGCCGATCGATATCCCCACTCCTCTGACTTCACTGGGTGGCTAGCGTGCCGAGCTTATCCCTGCAAGTATATCTATACTGCAGGGCTAACCCAAACAAACCCAAACACACAAACACAACGAAAAAACAAACCCAAACAAAAACCTAAAGAAATTCGATATCCCGTAAACTTTTGGAATGCGCTAAAAATATCTTTAGGGGATGTCTTTATATATTAAATGGAACATCTGTCCAAAATTTCAGCCAAATTGGGTGCAACAGCTTTTCGGAAGTCCACCCCTGATTTTCAACGGGGGTGGAAAACTTCGGAATAAAGGGCATTTTTGTGATTGTATCTCCATAAAACTCGCAACGCACACACACCCACACTTTGTGCTACAGTTTTCGAGCATTGCACACATTTTGATAAGGCCTCAGACAAAAAAGGTGCCATTGGCTTTTCCTCTATCACAAAGTTGTCTCATCAACCTGTTGCTCATTCAAGCAATAGAGGAAGGTTCCGAACGCCCCCGAACGAGCTCAAATGTTGCAGAAACCTTCCTTTGGATATTTTAAGATAAACCTTAAAGGGATTTTTGGCGACGCGCAATAGTTTTTGGGTTTGTTTGGGTTTATTGGGATATTTTTGTTTGGACAAAACGGAGCGCGCGATAACATATATAGGTATGAACGGACACGTAGCAAATATATATATATATATATATATATAGTCGACGCGCGTTAAAAAAAACTTAACAATTCAATATCTCGAAAACTATTGCGAGTCGCTAAAAATCGCTTTAGGGGTTGTCTTAAGATATTAATGCCTTAGGCCACTCTAGACGCCGAAAAAATACTCATTTTGGGGATTTTTTTTCAGAAAAACTACAAAATAAATCGAGATTACAAAAAGGGTATTTATCATACATATCAGTGACTGTATACAATAATTTTTTTGAAGCGATTAATTTTAAAATGGCGGCTGTGCAGCATTTATCTCAAAACTGCATTTTTTAAGTTAGCTGGAAATATAAGTCAGACATTTTTCAACCGATTCACCTGGAATGTTAAATATATATTGAAAAATACATTGTCTATGGAAGGACGTAGGATTTTTTTTAATATTGCATAGTTCATTTGCTAATAAAAATTATCTGACTTTAGATCATCTGATTTTTTAGGCAAATTTTTCACTTTCCACTTTAGAAGTGCGCCATTTGGCCAAAAATTAATATATCAAAAAAATCCTACGTACTTCTTTAGCAGTTATTATATATAATCGAAAAAAAATCATTGGTTCATTATAATGAAAAAATTACAGGAGCTGTTTTTCCGGCCGCGGGCCCTGAAAAAACGGAGACGTCATCGCAAAAACGCTGCACAGCCGCCATTGTGAAATTAATCGCTTCAAAAAAATTATTGTATACAGTCACTGGTATGTATGATAAACACCCTTCTTTGTAAACGCGCTTTATTTTGTAGTTTTTTTTTTTAATTCCCCAAGAAGCCTTTTTTCGGCCTCTAGAATGGCGTAACCCCTTAAAAGGAAGGTTTGTGCAAAATTTCAAGTCGATCGGGGGGCGAGGTGGCCCTTAACCTTTAAAAAAACTAAAAAATTTAATATCTCGAAAACTATTGCGAGTCACCAAAAATCCCTCAAGGGGTTGCCTTAAAATATTAAAAGGGAGGTTTGTGCAAAATTTCAGCTAGATCGGAGGGAGATTCCGGAACCTTATCCAAGCAATATTTCAGATTGTTGTAGTGAAATGTTTTAAGATTTTCTAAACTCCTACCAAGAGTATGCACAGTTTTAAATGATTATCGAAATCACTGAGTTTCAAATCCACAGCTCAAAAGTTTTGGGACTGGTTGATCACGTTTCAATTCCGAAAATGATAAAATAATAACAAAAGAACGCAGTGAATTGAATTTCAAAGCGCCCATAGTGGTCAGAGACATATACGCGCACGCAAAATCACGAAGCGGCTCGGGATTGATCGGTGAAATGGTTCGAGACACCTGAATTTTTCCGCAGGGCACTTTCTTGCGTTGCCGCCTGATTGACGGGAAATTGCTCGTGAAAAGAGACCGCGGTAATATAATTTAAGAAAGGAAGAAATGTAATAGCCCGTAGTCCGCCTGTGCGGTATATCGAACGAGAGAAAACTCAGCTCTTGTTGTACACAGACACTGCACCGTTTTCACTTTGCGATACGTGAGGAAGTGAAACTTCCGGTGTTGCACTTGTTATTCCGCGTTGATCGATTTTTCTATCATTTTTTCGCGAGATCAAGTTCGTCATACCGAACGTATAAAACCGTATGATGAATCATTTTTACCGTGATATAAATACGAGAAAACACGAAGGAGAAACGGAAAAAGTGGTCAGACATTGCAGAAATTTCACAAACAGTAGGTCAGACTATCATCGCCGAATTCCGAACGTGTTATCAATCGTTTAACCAAAACTAAAAATTACCATGAAATCAGTTTCTTTTTTTTTCAAAAAAATTATTATCGAAAATATTTTTTTTCAAAAAAAATTATTTTCGAAAATATTTTTTTCAAAAAAATTATTTTTACAAATATTTTTTTCAATAACGTGATTTTCAAAAATATTTTTTTCAAAAAAATTATTTTCAACAAAATTATTTTCAAAACATGTTTTTTCAAAAAGTTTTTTTGGAAAAAAAAAATTCAAAAAGATTTTTTTTTAATTTGCTAAATTCGAATACGATTTGTAATCGTATTTCACCTTCGATTTGATTTTTTGGTGTAATTACCAGGATAAAGCACGAATAACAGAGCAAGCACCGAACCCAATATCCACGGGTCCTGCATATCTCAAACGTGAGCTCGCAGAACTCGGAGTGTCTTCGTATCGTGAGGTTCGATGAAACTTTCGAACTGACACACCTCCCACCGGATAACTTGGCCTTATACGATGAGTAGCCGGTTTTACCGCGTCAGTCTCTCTCTCTCTCCTCCCGCGATCGTTCTCGACCGGCTAATTTCACTTATGAAGCTTATGTATACGATCGAGACACGATCTTCGAAATGTCGATCGATCTGCTAACAATCTCTGGGATTAATCCGCGATTCACCTTGCCTGAACAGCGAATGCTCCGCTTTTCTCTTTTTCGTCAATCTCCTCGTTCGTTTTTCGCTCCGTCCTCTTTTACCTCTTGCCTTTTTCAAATGTTCTCTCGGAGGAACCTAATTCACGCGGCCAATGACCGTATGACCGCGATATAAATTGCGTACACACTCGGCGAAAGCGTTTTTCCGTGACTGATCTAATAATTAACGATTTGATATATGAGTATACACTAGGGTGGCACAAATTTGAGCTCTATTTTTTTCCTTTTTCTCACCGTCCAATTATCTACTTTAAAGAAAAAAAATCCCCGAGTCGAAATTTTCGAGCCGCGTTCAACCCACAAAATGAAGGCGAGCAGAAATCGGCGTGAGCGGATTATTGGGTATCTAAAGGAGGGTACAATGTTTGAAAGTACCATGCGTTAGAGCCTCCGATGAACCTCCGGCATGGCAGAAAGTAGACTTTTTGACTCAAAGGAGGTCAGGGAGGGTCACAATTGAACCTACGGAACCTCAGGTGGACCTACTTCGAACGCTCCCGCAGAACCTACTACCCCCCCTTTCGGCCTACTGTACACTGCTAAACAAAAAAATTAATTTATATAGAATCTATTTAAATAAAATAGGTTTTTTCCCTTGTCTCCCAGCCTACTACGATCATATTTCTTTCAAAGATATTTATATATGTTAATAAAGATGAGATTCAAATTAATCTTCATTGGGCTTACAATGTACACTGTAAAGCTTAGTGTACTATATGCAAAAAATATTTCATAAATCGAAAATAAAATGAACGCATTATTTGAGAGCTTTACTACAAGGATTTTTCATCGTAATTCGTCATTCCCTGGCCTTTGGAAATGATTTTTTTCGAAGAAAATATTTGCCCTATATGCGATTTGAACCTAGTCCTACCTACTCATAGCTACGCGCCGCTGCCCCTATGCTACCGAGTGCTTATAACATTTTGGTCGCTGATATGGCATAAGGGACCAAATGAATACCTCCAACTATTTGTTGTATCACATAAGCTATAGATTTTTCAAACACACACACACACAAACGCGCGCGCGCGCGCGTGTGTGTGTGTGTGTGTGTATATTTTTATTTATAGAAAATCAATCTATTTAATATCGTCCAATAACTACATATTTTATTTGATCCTAATAAATCTGTGATTCGGTTTCATCAGTTTAACATTTTCATCTGTTCAAAAAAACAATTTAGTCAAGTTCACTGAATGGATCTAGTTATTTTTTTTTAATTTACCTTAAATAAAATATTTGTAGAGTTAAGCATTTTTCTATTTGATTGAACTAATGGTCCATCTTTATTGTAACACTCATATCAAAGGGGCGGGGGGTAGTGAAGGTGGAGTGAGAGAAATTTTATATATATATATATATATATATATATATATATATATATATATATATAATAGGCGGGGGGTAGTGAATTCCTCTCTCTCCACCTTCACTACCCCCCCGCCTCCTTGATATGAGTGTTGCAATAAAGATGGACCATTAGTTCAATCAAATAGAAAAATGCTTAACTCTACAAATATTCTATTTAAGGTAAATTTAAAAAAATAACTAGATCCATTCAGTGAACTTGACTAAATTGTTTTTTGAACAGATGAAAATGTTAAACTGATGAAACCGAATCACAGATTTATTAGGATCAAATAAAATATGTAGTTATTGGACGATATTAAATAGATTAATTTTCTATAAATAAACATTTTTAAAATCAATCATTTTAATAATGGAATGCAATAGGAAAAATTTGGTTCTATGAAAAATCTAGTTAATACAAATTTAAAAAAAAATCAAATAGACGCGGTTAGTTAATATCATAATATTTAGCGGGAAAAAATAAAAATATGCTTCATACATACACGTGGAAATATTTTTTTAATTTTCGACGTGCTAAAAATGAAAACAAGGAAAAATCAAACATCTTATTTGAAATCGACGGTAATCGGCCGTCGCCATTTATCAACTCATTATTGAATAAACAAAAAAAAACAAAACGAACAAAAACAAAAAGAAAAAATCGAATGAGGCTGAATTCTAAACCGACAATTTCAATCCTTCAGAACATGAAATAGACTATAATTAACACCCTATCGTTCCATATAGAAATCAACATTATATGTTATTTAGATATACACTGCCAGCTAAAAGTTTTCGGACACTCCACATAATCGCAAAACTTTTGAGCGCTGGATAATTGCCAAACAATGTTAGAGTAATATAATTCATTGCATTTATTATTTCACGAAGATACTATAAAGATCTATATGATTAAGTAATTTCACAGAGCTTTATAGTATCTTCGTAAAATAATTATTATTCTACCATAAGTTTGCAATGATCCAAAGTGATATTAAGTTTTGCAGTTATCTGAAGTGTCCGAATACTTTTGACTGGTAGTGTATATTCGAATATATTAACGCAACCACATATTTCGAGTATTATATATATATATAAAGTATTATATAATATATACCGTCGCTTAAATGTTTGGATACACCAGTCGATATTTCTTGCTGCACTAAAAGTCACATAGCTTCGTAAAAAAAAGATAACCAAATTTACCGAACGGCGTTTTGACGGAAATAAATTCAGCTGTATATTGCTTTTCTGAAATATTTTTTTATCATTTTCTTTTCGACCCGGTACGCACTTTTATACGTGACTGATTTTCGGCTTTTTTTCGACCATCAAGAATTGAACGCATGACTTATGGAAAAAAAATTGTTACGTTTATCCATGATGAACTTAAACGGGGTAGCAGGAACTTCATTTGCGTTTTTTATAAAGTTTTGTACGATTTTTTTCGCAATATTATTTCATTTTTTGCTAAAAAGACTAATTCTAGATAATGCAATGTAACTCAAGAACTAGAGGGCTTAAGAAGAAATGTCAAGAACGAAAAACGTCGCGTAAGCTTATACTGGATAGACTGGCATTTTTTAAAGAATTTTCCTGTGAGATTTTTTCTCACAGGAAAATGCCTATTAATCCGATAGAATTGGAGTAAGACTGTATACACAAGCATTCTTTTATCAATTGCCTATAAAATAATAATAAATCGATATTGAGCAAATTTGATTGTTTTCGCATATTAATATTGGACTATTAATTTGATAAGGGGACGATGTATTTTTATTAATTTCGTATTATTTTCGTCATCGAACGGGTTACCGATCAGGTCACAATAGAATGATGATGGAGGAGATATCGAATTTGGGCCGAAAGCAGGTTAGGTGGGGTCGAGGCAACAGTTTGAGATTGAAAGCAGGTTAAGGAGGCCTGTGCTCTGCACGTTTCACTGAAACTGGGGGTCGAGAGAAGGTTTGGGAGGTCTAGCAGAGGCTACCCTGGGCCAAGAGGAGGTCTCTTCATGGCACTGAACTCGACAAATGAGGTTTCGTAGGTTCAACGGAGGCTGGCGGCTT
Source organism: Ophion slaviceki (assembly GCA_944452715.1). Taxonomy (NCBI): domain Eukaryota; kingdom Metazoa; phylum Arthropoda; class Insecta; order Hymenoptera; family Ichneumonidae; genus Ophion; species Ophion slaviceki. The sequence continues at coordinate 33,806,105 of OX101788.1, read as the reverse complement.
ATGTATTACAAAAGAAATGGGTCCTGCGAGGGTTCAGAGGAGGCTAAAAATTTCGACTCGGGTCGCCACGAAAACTGTGAGTGGTCAAAAAATATTTCGAGGCCGCTCAAGCCTCCCAGAAATTCAAATTTTCATTAAAAAATCGTTTTTTTTTCGTTCACTTCTCACCGATGAATTTTACGCTTTATAATTTTTTAATTAAGCTCGCGAAAGCTCCAGTCGACCAATGAATATTTAGTGGTCGCTCAAGAGCTTCGAAATTTCCAATTGTCGCGATTCTTTTTCTCTTTTCACTGATAAATTTAACACTTCTCAAAATTTTCAAAATAATTAATTCTTTCTCTCTTTAGAAACGGATTTTGTTAATTTACCTCACACTTCTAACACGATAAAACGGAGGACTAATAATTTTGTTTACGAACAAGAGTTTTAAAGAATTTATTCATGAGAACAAAGATGATAATTCTTGAGTTAGTAGTGTGAGGTAAATTTGAAATATCTCTTTCTAAACAAAAACGATGAATTGTTTTGAAAATTTTACAAAGCGTCAAATTTACGAGTGAGAAGAGTAATCAAAATTCGTGAAAATTGAAAATTTCGAAGCTCTTGAGCGACCACTAAACATTCATTGACCGGCAAGGGCTTCCTCGAGGTTAATTTAAAAATTATAAAGCGTAACATTCATGGCTGAGAAGTGAACGAAAGAAAAATCGATTTTTTAATGAAAATTATCATTTTGGGAGGCTTGAGCGACCGGTAAGTATTTTTTGACCGCCCGCAGATTTCGCGACAATTTTTTTTTTCTTTAAGCAACATAATTGGATGGTGAGAAGAAGGAGAAAAAATAGAGCTCAAATTTGTGCCACCCTAGTATACACTGATATTTATATTAATCTCTACATATAATTAAGGGATTATCTACAGTCCAGGAGGCCAAAAAAATCGATTTTTCATGAATTTTTCTTGAGAAGACCTTTGAATCTATTAACGTAAAAAATTGTACACATATTATGGTAACTTTCAACTGTATTTTAACATTTTTTATTTGTAAAAATAATTAATTTGGAAGCTGCTATAGCTGATGTCCGGGAGCACCTCTGAAAAAAGCCGTGAGCACGATATCGCTGGACTGGATCATCTAAAATGAAAAAACAAAAAATATTTCGTTAATATAATGGATTATCTTGTAATTGATCGAAGCAAATAAGCAAAATAATATTTTTTGAATAAATGACGGCTTCTAAAGGAAAAAAATCGATTTTTGACAAAAATTCAATCCTTAAATTGTTTATAAAAACCGACAGAGATGGCGCGCGGTCGGTGCACGGGCTCGGCGGTCACTAAAGTTAAGCAGCATTGGAGGCTGCCAATACTTGGAGCGGTGACCGCTTGCCCGTGCACTGGTTTGCGGGTCGACCTCTGAGTGGGAGGCAGTTTGTCTGAGTTTCTGATGGTAATACAACTGAAACTCAGCCAAATATAGCCGCCTGTATCGGCCCAGGTTTTCCGCAGTTTCCCTGGGCCCTCGTGCAAATGTGATACAGTAGTGCATTAGGAAAGAGTGGCTGCGGTCAACACTCTGGAGGGGGGGGGGGGGGGCGCGGGAAGGAATGTAGGGAACTCTGGAAGGATTGTGAATGTCGGAAGGAATGGAAGGAATAAAGGAGGGGATGGTAAAAGGGGAAGGACCCCGTACCTCTGAGGAGGAATATATATTATTTATAAAATGGAAAATATTTATCGGAGAGGAAAAACCTTCGATTCATTACTAAAAAATATACTTGAAAAGATTGTGTAAAAATTTGAGACTGATCGGTTCAGCCGTTTCCGAGAAATCTTGCTCACCGCCTTTAAAAACACATTTTTGAGAAAAACGCGTTTAAAGTTTCAAAAGCACTTTCGAACGCTTTGACATGTCATTACAAATGTGCGTGTAACTTCGAGAACATTTGCCGGATGGACAAGAAATTTTCTGTGTGTGTACTTAAATATACGTACATTACGAGAAAAAAAATTGATTTTTCGAAAATTTTAACTGTATATAACCCTTTAAACTGTGAGTGGTGCTTCGACCGTATTTTTTATTTTTCACAAAATTTCTTTCCAAATCGTCTATAGTGAGGAAAGCAAGTAGAAGAATAGTATTTTGAAGAAAAAAATCGCCTGTACGTTTCTGCGTGTATAACCTGACAATTATTGAATCGATTTCGATAAATCTTTCACAGAAACACAGCTTGATGTAGGGAATACGATTTCGGCTATTGAGCATTACGCTATGTAGTTATTTACAATTACAATAGACAAACGTACAGACTAACAAACATTACGTTCATATTAAACAAGAACGGCAACAGCAAACCAGTGGAAACAAACAGATGAACAAATCAACAAACAAACACACACAAATTCATGAACAATGGGGGTTTGTGGATAAGTTTCCTATTTTCTAACATTGGCTTTACAGATGATTATTTTCAGGGCGCGAGGGAGGGGGAGTAAGAAAGACACTGGGAGAGAGAGCAATTTTTATGGGTGAGAATCCCACGGACTGAGATTGTGCGAAACCTTCTCAGTGTCTTGTGTAACACTTTCCGCCAACCGTCGGAAAGTTTTAAAAAACCCATAATAAAGGCGGAAGATTTGCCATCGATAGGATTTCATCGTGGGCTCGGCCGAGGGCACAGCTGATATAGACAGGGTGTCTGGTAATTAATGGATAATCCTGCAACTGTCGATAGGTCAGATCATGCCCTACTATATGTTGGAATTTCAGCTTAGCAAAAGGCCCACGGTTTTCGAGATTTTCGGCTTTATGTTAATTTTTGAAAAAAAATCATCTGCTTTTCATTTTTCGCATGCCATTTCTACAAATGACATGAAGTGACAATAACTGAGCAACTTTTTAAAGTAAGTGGTACGATAGGCGTAGTACATTTTTTTATACTGCAGGCAATCGAAGTCAGATTTTCGAATTGGTTTGTATGAAAATTCTGCACAAGATATTTTTTCATGAAGTTTCCTTAACATTTAAGGCTAAAAAGAAGACTTTTCTAGATAAAACAAATAACCAAGAGTATTCTTTTTCAACCGGGTCAAAAAAAGTTATCATTTGTAGAAATGTCATGCGAAAAACCAAAAGCAGATGATTTTTTTTTTTTTTTTCAAAAAATAACATAGAGCCCAAAATCTCGAAAGCCGTGGGACTTGTACTAAACTGAAATTTCAGCATACACTTGCACACATACTTTCGAAATTTTCCCTCCGTACACATCTTCAGGCGCACGCAATTACAACGCATTCCCCTATCCCTCCCCTCTACGCTGCCTTTCCGCTGTAGCGCGCACCTGATTGGCTATTTATTTTTATTCATAATTAATTATCTATGCGTCTGATCAAAAAATGACTGAGGACTTTTCGTCAGAATTTTTTTCCTACCAGATGCTAGAAGAGCGTACGTTACTTCTGGGACATCCTGTATATTAGGACATGATCTGATCTATCGACAGTTGGTGGATTATCCATTCATTACAGGACAGCCCACACACACACACACACACACACACATACACGCGCGCGCGCGCACAATATATATATATATATATATATATTGCGCTGCTCCGCTGACCCTCCGTGCTAAACAACGTTGGCCTTGGCCACTTAGATGGGTGGCCGCTTAGCTGCGTTTTTGCGAGGAATCAGTTTTGCTGCGTCTCTACTTTGCTAAAATTTAATTAGTTGGCTGAACAACTACATTGATTTTCACGAACTGATTATTCACAAAAACAAAACAAATCTACAAGGCAAGTACAAAGATCAAATCTGTTTGTTTAATCGAATCAAAACAAACAATTTGATATCAAATTTCTTTGAATCAAATTAAATCAATCATTTGATATCAAATTGCGTTTAATCAAATCAAACAAATCATTTGATATCAAATTGCCCAACAATGCAGAGCTCGCACTTCAGGGTACTTGTATTTCTCTCCACATTTACGCTTCCGCTTGCCGAATAACAATTGACAAACGATGCTAATAGATTCAACAATTTGAAATATCCGCCCATCAGAATATGTCAATGTTTTATTGATAAAAGGTTTCTTGCGACTTCAATCTTCAAAGTACTAATAGCGCTCGTTATTGCACAAACCAAAACGACTACACCTCAACGTTCGAATTTCTCAATTTTCGGCTCCAGCGTTTCGCAGAAAATAGTCACTTCAATTTACCAATTTGAAAGTTAAAGTGTTCCTCTTTTTTCTCTTCAGTTACATCATAGCAGAACTTTTCTTGACCTCGCCCTTATTACGATGATCTACAGATATTAAAATGATGCCGGGATTTCCTAAAAATTCAAACAACATTGCAGAATCCGTATGCATATTCACAAGAGAGCTACGAAACTGTACTATCGTAGATCTCTTGTGAATGGGTGGACGTTTAGGTCGTTCGAAAGTATGTTCGAAGTGCGTTCCCGCCGAATGAGAACTCATTTATAATTAACCGTTGCGCGCGTTTCTGCCTTTCGATTCTTACGAACTTCCGGTGTTAATCTTAAACGGAATGGTTTGCGCTGATGTTTCACCGAATGCGCAGTAGTTGTGTGCATTGATTTCTTTTTTTCGCTTACAATGTAAGCTTTGTGCTCCACATTCGCGACTATAGGATAATGGAAGTCAAATATTTTTTAATCTAGTCACCCATTTTCGACCAATGCTATTTGTCAAGAACTCGAAATAACGGCCATCAAGCCACAATATCGTAGTTGCAACATTTTTTCAACTGCGCTTAAGGGGTCTTCCCACTATAGACGCTAAAAAAGGCGACTTTCATGAATTTTTTTAATAGGTTTATATTATAGATATTGATATAAAAGTTCTTACACTTAATAAATACACTTTCAAAATACATTGAAAACAATTGTGATGTATGTAAGTAACCCAAACAAACTTTAAACGCGTTTTTCTCGAAACAACGTTTTTCGACGGCTTGTTGATAAAATCTTCGAAACTACTGAACCGATCCTTATGAAATTTTAACCACATATTCTTTACAACTATAGCTATAGCGCATATCAAGGATTTTTTTTTAAATTTTGATATATACAATTTTTTTTGCCAAAGACGGTGAAAAAAATACGTTTTTTTTGTTTATTCGAAAAATGTCCGCCATTTTGTTATTTTTGCATATATCCAAAATCGTACGATATGTGCTATAGCTATTAACATACTGAATCTATAAGCGTTTGATTTTTTTTGCTTCGGATGATCCATCTCCGAGATTTCATCAACAGCGCAGACCTACAATTTTGTTGGACATTTTTTTAACTACCATTTTCGTCTATAAATAGTGACTTAAGTAGATAATTAATTTTTTTTTCGAAAGTGTATTTATTAAGTGTAACAACTTATATATCAATATCTGTAATATAAACCTATCAAATAAAATTCATAAAAATAGCCTCATTTGTGGCGTCTAAAGTGATAAGACCCCTTAAGGGAAGGTATTGCCTTGTTGGGCCAAAAAATGTTCGATCTTTCACCACGTTTTTATGCGAAAAGTATTAAATATAGAATGTTGATATTGGGTATGCTGACCAAACGGTCTTTATTGAACATCAAAATATTTTTCAAAATTTGACAAAACATGGTGGTGGAGTGGGACCCGCGCACCACGTATGTCGGTGTGCGGGCGATGACATTCTTCGCTTGTGAAAATCCTAAGTCCCGGACAGGTGATCTGAAGCAAAAAAAAATCTTTAAATGTATTTCGAAAGTATTTATTAAGTGTAACAACTTTCATATCAATATCTATAATATAAACCTATCAAATAAGATTCATGAAAATAGCGTTATTTTTAGCGTCTAAAGTGATAAGACCCCTTAAGGGAAGGTTTTGCCTTGTTGGGCCAAAAAATGTTTGATTTTTCACCAATTTTTTATGCGAAAAGTATTAAATATAGAATGTTGATATTTGGTATGTTGACTAAGCGGTCTTTATTGAACATCAAAATATTTTTTAAAGTTTGACATAACATGGTGGTGGGAGTGGGGCCCCCGCACCGCGTATGTCGGTGCGCGGGCGATGACATTCTTCGCTTGCGGAAGTCCTAAGTCCCGAACAGGTGATCTGAAGCAAAAAAATCATACATATTTTTCCTTTGTAGAATATTGTGTATAAGTTGACCTAGAATCAAGAAGAAAAATTGAAAAATAAAAAAATAGTGAGCGATCGGAAGGAAGTTTGCGTTTTTTCCCAAAAAATTTCTCAGTTTTCTTGATTCTAGGTCAACTTATACACAATATTGTACAAAGTAAAAATATGTTTGATTTTTTGCTTCAGATCACCTGTCCGGGACTTAGGACTTCCGCAAGCGAACAATGTCAGCGCAATGGCTCCTCCCATGTTTTGTTAAACTTAAAAAAATATTTCGATGTTCACTAAAAACCGCTTAGTCAACATACCAAATATGAACATTCTATATTTAAAACTTTTCGCATAAAAAACTGGTGAAAAATGGAACATTTTTTGGCCCAACAAGGCAGAACCCTCGCTTAAACGATAAATAAAAATGCAATGCAAAACAAGGGAAAAAAATTCAAGCAAACAGCGACCTAGCGGCTGATAGACCATAGTCGACAGACCTTTGGCATTAGGGGCTAGAAGTTAGGGGTAGAATACAAGAATTACAAGGAACATCACTTAAGTGTCCGCCTTCAACTTTCTTCAAACTCATATTTGCAATAAAGCATTCAAAACTAACAGGCACTTATTCTTCTTTATCGGCGGAAAAAAGATTTTAAGGGGGGAGACCACTCCTCAGGGAAAAGCGTGTCGACGGGTAATTTTGCGGGTTTACCAACCAGCAGTCTACCGATCTGAATGCAACTGAAACCAAAATTCTGTTAATGTAAAGTGATCAAAAGTCCACTATAGAAGTATTGAAAAAAAATAAGGGGTGACATGCCTTTTTTGAGGGGCGATTACATCCTTCAACCCGTTTTTCGGCTGACAAAGAAAAGATGGGTCTAATAGTTTTCAATGCCTTATCACGTATATGAGTTTCAACAAAATCAAAGGCGGACACTTAAGGCGAGAAATCCCTTTAGGAGCGTGAAAAATAGGTATTTTTCGGGAATTTTTTTTAGAGGGGATAAAATAATGTGATCATTTTCAAATTTGGACATGAGTTTATTATAACTGTTAAGTTTACAAATTTTTTTTTTGGATGACCAACAAAATGGCGGCGTTATCAAGGGTCTTCGGACGCCTGTTTTCCGTGACATCGAAAAGTGCTGCAGTTGTCACTCTTTTTCTGTTGATCTGATAAATATTTAAAAAGTGTCATTGGACAATAGATTAAATAAGTGTTTGAGGGGAAGGATATACCTAAAAAATGATGAAAAAGTGCAAAACTGAAAATTTGGGAGCCTTCTCACTCCAAAGTTCGAATTTTCGACCATTTTTTCGACATATTTGACCCCAAAAAAATTATTTATTTACACCCTACCTTTCAAACTTTAGGTATATCCTTCCGATAATATTACTGAGAGTAACCTCCCAAAATTTCATCCAAATCGGTCGATAACTTTTTGAGCTACAACACGAGCAGTTTTTGAAAAAGTCGTTCCGAGACAATCGCGTTTAAAGTTTCAACATGTGACTATATGCGATAACTCTGCAAATATTCAATATTTCGAGTTTTCCTTTGGTCAGTATATTCTTTGAGTATCATACTTTCGAAATATGTAATAAAATCGATTTTTTGAAAATTCTAAAGGGATTTCTAGCCTTAAGTTATGTTCCTTGTTAGAAAATGTTCGACATCAGTTATTCTGCTCTAATTGCAATCTTATGCCAATAAATACTAGTACTGTTACTGCTTAAGAATTAAGCACCCTATACGCAACAATAAAAAAAAACATGCCAGCAATAGATTGCAATATAACAGATTGACTTTGCAAATGCCCGTTGTCTCGTTTGTTTAATGCCCAAAACGTTTCACTCAAATATGTGTAACGTCTCGAATAGTAAATACTCCGGAAGTTCCGGAATTAATTTGTAATCATAATAATTTTACCGTTTTTCGCGTAAATATGTGTGATTCCTCGATCAGATATTTGACAATCGGTCAATTTCATCTAACGAATGATACTACTGTCACTGGATCACGCTGTCACAAAAACGGCTAACCTAACCAAACAACATTATGTTGTGCCGGTATCTAAGTAGAATTTTAAGGTAATCCTATCACCAGGCTCCAAACCATAGGATTTTTATTTTATTTTTTCTGAGCTTCACTAAATATATTAATAATCGTCTCTATAAAATTTTAGGGTGGGTTATCGACCTAATTACAGAAAAAAAATTAAAATTGCGTATTTTTGTGAAGGAATTCCGAGGCGATATACAAAAACCCAATTCCCGATCGCTACAAACGTGTATATAATAGTAGGAATCCGTCAGATTCTTAAAAATAATCAGATTAACATAGTTAACACTTGTAGTAGTCCAATACCTTCAGAAGAAATTACGCTCATTGGCCTAATTTTTATGTAATATGAAGTTTAATTTGAACTTCCGGTATTGGATTTATTACCACTTGCTACGATAAAGCGACGTGACAGCTAACTGTAGTCCTAACCTCATCTCACTCATTTGAATTCCCATACATATTTCATTTTTAATCGACATATTTGGCCGGCATAAGTTTTTCACGCATTTTGCCAGTCGTGGCCAGAATACAATGCTTTATATTTCCCGCACCTGACACTGTTTTGACAGATTGACGTTGAAAAGCATGGAGGTTAAGCTCGCCTGGCTGAGTAAAAAAGAGACGGAGATGGAACCAATGTTGCCAAATATCAAACCTAGAAACACTGCGCGATTCGTTGGAATAACCATTTTTTCATTATTCTAATTAAATGTGAACATTCATTAAACACTTTACACATGGAAAATTTTAGTTATTACAAATTATTGTTTTGCGTATGTTACAAATATAAATTGTACAAGTCTCAAGTATGATCAGTGGTATGACTAGTGTGAAGCCATAGGATTACCTTATGAGCATGTACAGAGTCAGCATAACCTCACCAATTTTCGAACCGAGTTTTCTAATAGTCGGTTGAGTTTTTTTTCAGTAAAATCGAAGCATCACGTTCTGGAGAATTTCCTGACGCAGAGCTTGACGATTTTCTTTGGCCCTGAATATTATTCATCACTGAGATATCTCTGTTCGGAAAAGTCAGCTGTCTCTTCGCACTCGTATGTCAGATATGGTACATCCCGCGGTCTTACATACAGGTCTGGAAACTTCGGCGTTTTGCATGGTGGAAAGTGTCATCGTTAGTGAGGCAAAAACGTAGTTCGTTATTTATCCACTGGAAGCGCTTTCAAGTAGAAGTAGTCTTGTAGATATAGATACACAGCAATGAAGAATAACCTCCTGACAGCGAGCACACGTGTTCACAACGTTTCTAAAAATCTAAACTACGTGAAACACTGCGGTAGAACCGTATAGTGTGGACCCGGCCTTATCCTTCGCTATAATTTATTATATTCGATTGAGGATGCGCCAGTTCGCCTATCAACAAAACCAAAAACGGCAAAAACATTTTTTTGTAAACAACAAACTCGCCAAGCTGACAAATCAATAAAAACGGTGCCTTTTAAACATACACAACGCGTTCATTCCTTTTTTTTATTCCTCTTCGATTATATTTATTTTCGGATTCTTATTAACATTGTTAGAAAAGAAAAAGCAAAAAAGTTGTAGAAACAAACAAGCAATGCAATATACTAAGAATAAACATTAATTATAAGGAACAAAAATTTAGACCGCACAAATTTGTTCATACTCTATGCAGTCAAATGGCGAAAGACCAAATAAAAATATTACAGAAGTTCGAACATACGAGAAATGTAATCTTCTGAAATAATAATTCTCATTCTGCCCGGGGGTTCAGGAGTGAAAAAATATTGAATCATGTTCCATTTATATCGCTCTTACAAATATTGGGTCTGTTCGTTTTAGCTACACTTTTCTACACTTCTTACGACTTCTGAGGACTTTCTATTACTGTATCTATTGAAATTGTAGAAAGTGTAGCTAAACCGCACAGACTCTATGCTTATTTCGAAAAATTTGCGCCATTGCTCAGCTGTTCTGACCTGCGTTTGATTGGATAACTTCTACCTAGCAGCGCTTTGGGCGGCAGAAGCGAGAACTGCTCGTTTGCCTCTCTATCATATATGCAGCCCCCTGACACTGGTATAGTTAAATGCTGTTCGCAAAATGTCCTTGACGCATTGCGGCTCTAGTAGTCGTGTGAAAGGCATGCATATATATGTGTGTTGCGCCGGTGTTTCGAATTACATGAATGAAAGTCTATTGATATATTTGGAATGATTTTCCCTTCTAATGATTTTCCATTTGAACACAATAAATAATGTCGCCATAACGATAACAGGCGAAAGCCACGAACGTATCGAATCGTTCAGCTCATCGGAGTATTTAGAGCCGAAGGCTGTCACACAACAGCCAACGCTAGGTAGTGGCGATTTCAAGAACTAAAATGCCGGGACAATACGTGTTTTCGTTTATCGTATAGGAATAGTGGGCCAGTGTCAGGGGGCTGGGATCTACAGACGTTTTCTCGTTTCGAATTTTTAAATTGCCTTCTGATAGTTCGCAGAACGTTCTTTACTAAAGTAACACGTTATTTAATCATCAACTTGTAAATATTATAATTTTCCGGTAAATCCGCCCACCGATGATTAGTGACAATATGAATATTTCGAAAGTAACGTTGCGCGCGCCATTTCTAGCCCAGCGCCTCTCGATCTGCCGCAACGAACTACCGCAGTATACAGCACGGTCCCGTGGCATGCAGAAAGAAGTTGCGCGTACTGTGGCTACGCGTGGCACAAATCATTTTCGAAAAAGCGTTATACTGCCTGAACGATTTTCCAGATAGCACGTCGACTTTGTAATTATGAACAAATGGCTATTCGCTGCGGTGATTTTTCTCGTTTGCGGGCAAATTCGTGCCACGCTGTCGCCGCCGGCGGACAAGCACAGAAAGGATAAGGGAAAATACGAAAACAAGGTAAAATTAACAAGTTATTTTCACACAAATCACTCAAGGATGCTTGATCTCTTTCCAATAAGTGCCTTTTTTCGGAATTTCTTTTTTGCTGCAATTACGATAATTTATTTCGCTGATGTAGAAAGGAGCAGCGGAGCACAATGTTTTCGACCGAGGTCTGGTCCTCCGAGATGCCAAGCCTTCCGACATTCTCAAGGAATCCGGCCTCTATTACAAAGACACGAAGGAGAGACTGTTCTCTGGCGAAGTTCTTGGCTACATCACACCGGTGAGTGAAAAAACTGATCAAGGCAAATGGTTCCTTCATTCCGTTGCTCTAGAGATACAGGGGAACGCCTTCCAAGATTTTTAAAACACGTGCGCTGTTTCTGGTACTTGCTTGGCTGTACAATTTCAAGCGTTTTGAGCTTTTTATTTTTAACATGTATCCAATATTGTGAAAAAATAATACGAATCGAAGTCGTGAATGGGAATATGGCTTTTATTTTCAGTGGAACAACGAGGGCTTGGAAGTAGCTAAGACTTTTCATGGCAAACTCACCTCGGTTTCCCCTGTGTGGTTCACATTCCCGAACGGCAATGTGAAGAAATTCAGTCTGCCGACGCACGACGTCCAAAAAAAATGGCTCAAAGAGATCAGGGCTGCGAACAACGCCAACCACACGGTGAAGAGTAAGAATTGATTTTCACAAGCTAGTCAGCGATGCCGAATTGAAATTTTCTTTCAATTTGTATCTATTGCTTTCTAAAAAATGTTTATTATTCCACTTTTTTTGGGTGTTTCATGATCTCAGTTGTTTGAGTTTAATGCTTGTGACTTTGCTGTTTCCAAATCTTTCAAGAGTCTTGCGCACTGTTGTGCTTTCATGCCTGGCTTGTTGTATCACGTCTGTGGTGGCTTTACGATTGTTATTTATCATGTACCTCCGTTCACAAGGTTCCGTTGGCAAGCAAAGAACCTTTACAATTTTATCAAGTCGTTTTTTCGTTTTTTATTCGATTTCATGAAGTTTAAGCCTGGAAACAAAAAAAAGGTCAATTTTCATGATGGGGATGTTTGCATCTTTGGAACGCAACATTTTTTCTGTTCATTTTTCATTCCCATATTTTTATCATTATCCAAAGCCTTTTTTTGGCAAATTGAGGTCGAAAATCTCCAATAAGATTTCGTAAAAACATTTCACTGACCTCCACACCCTAAATCGGAAGAAAAAATTTAAAACAATGAATTTCTGTTGTGCTCCAATGACGCAAACTTCGATATAATCGATTTTCTATATTTATTTGATTTGATAAAATCTCAGCTTGGAAACCAAAACAGGTCCATTCTCGATATTTATTTGATTTCACGTCTAAGCTTGGAAACCAAAAAACAGATCAATTTTCATATTTTTTTCTGAGAGTATGGGATGAAGTTAGGATTTTACAGCCAATCAATACATAGTCGTGCCAAGTTCGAGTTGTTCCATTGAAAAATATTGATAAATAATAAAGTTGTTTTTATTTAAACTAAGTGCAGCTGCAGCATCATGGTTCATTGGTGTAGGTGGTTATTGAAACTCAGGTGATCTGAAATAAAAAAAAACCAAACAAGTTGCAGAAAAAAAACAATAAACGTCAAAAAAACTTTAATTGTTTGTTCGTAACATATTGATAAACATATAAAAAAATCACCAGGTCATACAATTGAAAATGTTATGAACGATGCTCTGTCTAAATTTGAAGTGCATCAGACCAATAGATTTTTAGATACGACTTAATTTTGCTTAATAAAACTTAAGGGGGTATACCAGTGTGAACGCTGAAAATTTGGGTGATTTTCGGGAATTTTTTGGAAGAAAAATACTACATTAAATAGTTCGGAAAATTAATGAATTTGGCTACATTTGATCTATATTACATAATTTTTTCATAGAAAAATATTGAGATCTAAGCGACATAGCTGAAACCGAAAAAAGAAAAAATTTCGTTAAACTGGAAGGTATTTCCTGTACAATGACGTAGGATTTTCGAAAAATATCAAAATCTAACAAAATGGTGTAGTTATGAAAAAAAGTCTGTTTTTTGCCTATAAAATGGTCGTTTTTTTCAATGCCAAATCGTCAATTTTCATCCAATAAAAAATATCCTACGTCATTGTAGAGTAAATATATTGAAGAGTACTCAGTCCAAATTTCAAGTCAATCGGATAATTGCTCTTTAAGTTACAAAGTCGGCAAATTTGAATAACCTCATTTCGAGAAAAACGCGGTTAAAGATTTAACTATCGATTTTTGCAAGATAAAATCATATTGATATAAATGATATAAATGATAATGATATTGTTAAAAGTATAGTGTCGAAAAAGGCAAAAAAATCGATTTTTTGAACGTGTCACACTGGTATAGTCCCTTAACCATTGCATAAAACAGCCTTTCCCAACGTTTTTTCACAGCAGACCCCTGAACGCCCTCCCGTGGCCTCGATCCTCAATTTTGTATCTTTATTCATGTCCGCGGACCGTTTGAGACACGCTCGCGGACCCTGGGTTGGGAAACCCTGGCATAAAACATAGTATCGAGAAAAACGGAAAAGAAAGAAGTATAAACTGCAGTGGGGCATTTTTTACCGCTTTTTCCCCTAAACGTAAAAGAGAGCTGCAATTTTATTCATACACCCTATCGTGTGGGGGATCCTTGGACAGAATTTTGAAAACAAAATTGTGGCTCTATTTACTGTCTTTCATTTTCATCCCCATTTGCAAAATATCATGCTTTAAAGTGAGCAATATGCATCCCTTGCAGTTTTCGAACCGTTACAATAAAAAATTAAAGGGATCTGGACAACCCAGGTTATCGCTAAGTAGACTTTGTGGAAACACCATAAGACGACTGCACAAATAACGTTGTTGCATGTTGTTTGAAGCCACGTTAATAAAATATGAAACATCAAACAGAGAGACTCTTTACCTCGCCTGTAACATTAGAGCATTGGAATTGCAGATTATTAAATGAAATCGAAATTACTATGTAATAAATGACAGTGTTATAACATATTACTACATATTAGTTAATTACTAAAATTATTAGTAATTACCAAAATGATTAGTAATTACTAAAATGATTAGTAATTACTAACAAGATCAGTAATTAATAAAATTATTAGTAATTACTAAAATTATGAGAAATTACTCTAATTAATAGTAATTACTAAAGTTTTTAGTAATTACTAAAACATTGATCCCCAAATTATCGCACAGAGACCTACCGAACCCTACTTTAGGTGCATTTTGGAACTTTTCTCAGTTCCACGGCTAGTAATGGGAATTGTAGATAATTTTTTTGGTTTTGTATTCAAGTTCTATTCTTCCCCTTGGTCTTTCAATTTTATTCAATCGTTTTTTTTTTCAATTCTAAATACGAATTTCCCTTTATAAAAATATGTCTGCAAATCTCAATGGATTCGCAAATAAAAAAGAATTTGCAATACGACATTTCAGTTTGGCCAAGGGTGCTGTTCGAGCAATGGACACCGAGCGAAATAGTCGCCTTGAATGGGGATAATCAGAAGAAAAGTCAATTGGTTGGGGTTCTAGCGGAGACTGCAAAGGTAAGAGTTACTATGGTCATATTGTGGATAGGCTTGCAAAAGTGAACGATTCATCCTGAGCACATGTATTTACTTCACAGTCCTTTCAATTTCGAGGCTACGTCCTCGAGATTTGGAACCAATTTGTGTTCACCGGAGTAAACATGAAAGTCGTTGTATCCCTGATAAAGTCTCTGGGTAAACGATTGAAGAGTAAAAACTTGGATGTCGTTTTAGCCATTCCACCTGCTCGAGGGTACGTCGAATAACATTTATTTCTAGGCGACCGATTACCCGTTTTGAATTACCCGGAAAAAAATCTCTAGCCAAAACATTCCCATGAACAAATATCTCTGAATAAAATTGTACTCAAAATTTCTCCAGTTGGAAAAAAAACAACGTATTTTTCAAAACATTCAAAGTCGATTAGTAGACTCCGTATCAGATTTAGTTACTAGTTATTTTGTTTAGATATGTCAATGATACAATTAATAAATAGCCTTCAAGCAATGATAATATTCGAATAAAAAAACGTGACGGAATATGACAACGTATATTTGCAATCCTCTTTAAATTATCATTACTCTTGTTTAAATTTAATTAAAAAGTGTGAATAATTTTTTTTGCCGACAAAATTTATGTATCTTTTAGCGGGAGTTTTGTATTTCTAAGTATACCCTTGCGAGTTTTGACACAGTTACCCCCTCTGTCCATTACAACCCTTCTACACGTTTCCTTCTTTTTTTTTTTGTTAACATTTGTCTTTTGTCCATTTTCTCCTCCATGCTTCCTTTCTTACCATGCATTCGAAGGCTTTCACATACTCGCACAATTCTTTGATCGCTTCCCCTTTCGTTTTTTTATTCATTTTTCTTATTAGTCTTTCCTTGGTAGCCTCTTCGCTACTTTTCCAAACCATCTACCATTTTCTCATTCATTTTTTCTTTTATTTTCCGGCATTCAAGTATGCGTTCCAAATTTTCTTCTTCCTTCCCACAGCACTGGCATGGGGTTTCTCCCTTTTGACCTTCTTTTCCCATATTTCCGCATCTTCAGGCCTCAGGCCACAGTAACGGGTACAAAATCATGTGCGAATTTAACAATTTTTTCGTATGAAAAAGTGATTCACTCATAAAATTAATTACACATCTATTTAGTATGAATATCAAGCTGTTAGAAAAAATATATATATTTTTTTCGATGTACAAAATGGCCGACTACTCGAAACTTCTCGAAACAGCTTTTTTCCAATTGGCGTGACAAATAACTTCAACAATTTTCACTCGATTTACTTCAAATTTAAAAGTTATGTTCCTAATAGCATTTCGCAGACAAGGGCGTACGGAATTTCTGATTAATCAGAAACTTTTCATTTTATGCGCAGTTTTATACGAAATTTTTCACTGAAAATTCACTCAAATACCTATAACTCAAGTCAAATACTTACAACTTTTGAATAAAACAATATTTTTTTAAATTCCGTAGGTACTTCTCTAGGTATTCTAATGTAGATTGACGAGAATTTTTGTTTTTTGTTCTAGGTAAAAAATTGTGGATGCTAAATGTCACGCCGCGGAGCGCCTAAAAAAAAAGATAAAAGAAAATATTAGTAGTCGGCCATTTTGTACATCGAAAAAAATATATATATATATTTTCTAACAGCTTGATATTCATACTAAATAGATGTGTAATTAATTTTATGAGTGAATCAATTTTTCATACGAAAAAAATTGATAAATACGCACATGATTTTATACCCGTTACTGTCGCCTAACCCCTTAAGTACGTTTTTACGGGTATAACATATCCACCAGAAAATTTCATGCAGCGAAGTAGACGGCACTCACCTTAAAAAATGTTCCCTTGTAGCGCTGTCGTTTTTCTCATTCAAATAATAACCGTAAGCAATTGATATTTTAAAATACTGAAAACATTACGTTTTTACAGACCGGAAGCACAGATCTTCTCGCAAGCTTACTTCAACGAGTTGTCGCCGCACATTAACGCCTTTTCACTCATGACATACGACTATTCGAGTGTTCAGCGACCCGGACCGAACAGTCCTCTCGATTGGGCGAAGGAGTGCGTCCTGAAATTGGTGCCGGACGACGAGGATCCTCGACGAGCCCAAATTCTCATGGGCATGAATTTCTACGGCAACAACTTTACTCCCGACGGTGGTGGACCCATCGTCGGTTCCCAGTACTTAAAACTTCTTGAGACGTTCAAAGGAAAGATACAGTGGGATGACAGGAGCAAAGAACACTTTTTCGAGACGAAGTGAGTCCACCGGAAATCATTGAGGGACTCGTACACTTGAAAAATACAACGCTAACGTCTCTCTTTTTCTTTTCTTTCCTTCAGAACATCTGTGGGCAGCGTTTACGTGTTTTATCCTACGCTCTATTCAATTAAGCACCGATTGGACCTCGCGAGGGAATTAGGCACGGGAATATCGATCTGGGAACTCGGGCAAGGATTGAATTATTTCTACGATCTCTTTTAAGCTCCGTATGCTTAACTTTCTTTAGCCATCGAGCGAGTAATGGAAAATCGAGAATCCTTGAGTGAGGAACCCTCCAGATGTGATACTAAAGTAGTTTTACGCTAGAGCAAAGACACGTCATCCGAAAATTAAGGGGGGAGATACCTTTGGGCGAGAAAAAAATTGCCGATTTTCGTGATTTTTTAAAGGGGAGGTATCTGAGTAAACGGCGAGGAAAACAGGTAAACTTCGGGAATTTTTATCTCAAAAACTAATGTTTCCATTGAATCTGGGTGCTTTTTATTGGAAAATATGTACATTGAGGTATGTTTAGGAATTTTTTAAAATAAATTCGTTGACTGGGAGCGATTCAAACGCGATTATCTCGAAACATAGTTTTCAAAGTCGGTGCCAGATGTATCTCGAAAATGGCTTGTCCGATTTTGTCCAAATTTGGATAAAATATTCTTCGATAGCTTTTCTCGTTCGCCATGTAGGATTTTTTTGAAATTTTCATTTTTGACGGAATTGCGATCGTTTTTAATTTAACATTCGTTTTTCGTTCGCAATTTCGGACGATTTTGGATTGCATACACATTGCATAAAGAAGCAATGGTTCAATCAAATGAAAAACCCCTACGTGGTGAACGAGAAAACCTATCGAAGAATATTGTATCCAAATTTGGACAAAATCGGACAAGCCGTTTTCGAGATACATCTGGCACCAACTCACAGTGGGGCAGAATCCCAAAAAGCTGGCCAAAATTCGGAAAGTGTCCAAAATGATCTCCAATTCTCTTCTCGGGGGTTTTCGGGGTCGCTGAATACGAATCTGTTATCAGAATTACGATTTTCAAAATGGCGGACCCAAAATGGCGGACATAATTCAACCAATTAGTCAAATAATTCAGTAAAAAATACCCAATCATATTTCTTAAGGGTTTTTGGGATCGCTGATTACGAATTTGTTATAGGAATGTTAATTTTCAAAATAGCAGACGCGATATATAGACGATTCCACAAAAATTTTCAATTTTTAAATATTTTTTAATAGAAAATGTTTCATAATATTTTTAGGTTTAAATGAGTAGAAAATCTCTTGAGCCATGTTTTTATTTTTGAACAATTTCTTGAGTACAAAATTTGCAGTAAACCAAATATCTGTTATTTACTTCTAGTAACAAAAATCTTGTATGTCATCTTCAATGTTGGAATCATTCGATTCGGATTCTGATGTTGACCCACTTGTATCCAAATCGGAATCGTTCCTTATCTCTTGTCTGGTGACTTCAGGTTGTTTTAACATTTCTATAGCTTCTTTATGTAAAGATTTCGCCGGTCTCTGGGGCAATTTCCTGATGCTTGAGAGAAATGGATCTGATGATACTAAGAGCCTATAGAAAATGTCTCTCATATTCGATTCTCGAGAGCATTTTCTTGAATGATGTAACCTGTAGTTCTTTATGTCCTTATTGCGTGACTCTTGGGCCTCTTCAGAAAGTTGTCCGATCGGTAAAAGGGCATATTTTACAATTTCTGCTCCGTGCATCAACACTTTGTGCACAGATGTTGGCATGTAATACCATGGATATAAAGCAACGAATAAACGGGCAGTATTTACACAATAGTCTTTGAATTTTTCTTCGTCTATATCATACCCGCTCGAAATTGCCTGCAAAATAACATGAAATCGGTGAATTAAATTTTCATCGACTCCTGGTATTTCAGCAGATATATTAGCATTTTCGACAAAGCGGCGGGCGGTATTTCCATCGTTTGAGCTGCCATATCTTGGCTTTGGTCGATCAACGATAAGCCCCAGTGTTGTCTTAAATTGAGTCTGTATGTCTTCCTTGTGTACTTTCACAATCTTTTTCACTTCCTCTTCACGAGCTTGCCACTTTTGAGTTGTGAGCTTATACGACAAATGCAAACAGCACTCGAAAAAACGAATCCACGCATGTAATGTAGATATGCCAAATCTTAAATTATCTGTAGTAATGTCCATTTTTATAATTTTGTCGATGTTATTAAAATCTTTAGAGGTGGCTTTGCACAGGAAGCAGCGTTGTGCAGAAGTGGTACCGGTTACAGCGTTACAGACTTTGCCGTCTATCATCGTAAACGACATACAATAGGTTACTGAAATTGATTTTTCATTTTGTTCAGTAGTGTATGGTGCAAGACCCGCAATCTGCTGTTCAATGTCTGTAACTTCTTTCAATGTTGATTGTACATCTTCATGTACAAACTGCAATCGTATTGGTCTGCAGAATCGAGGAGATGAAGGTCTAGAATTTTTCCACACAATAGTTCCTTCATCCGTCTCGTGATTGTTGTAGATTAATTGCAAAGGTACCAGAGAAGTATAAAAAATGCTTTCATCAGATTTTCCAGCCTCATCAAATTTTTGCTTATAAACACTTTGACCGCTGCTTCCATCACATCCCCATTTACGGTGAAGTACTAATTTTTGCAGAATTTCAGAATTTAGAGTATCGATGACATCAGCCTGAAGTTGTATAATTCTGTATGTGGTATGATCAAGTAAAGCCTGTAGTTTAATTTGTGCGCACGACTCAGTAATATTCATGTACACAACTGATGGATAACAACGATTTTTTGCTTTTTCTACTTCATGGTATGATGGGTATAATTTGCATTTACGTGCTCTAGCTGCATTTCTTGATAGCTGATAAGAGCGCTTTGATTCTCCTTTCTCGATCATCAAAGAAAGTGCTTCGTCTGGGGTTAAAGGTGTCTCATTTTTTGACCGAACAGCAGTTATATATTTTGAGGCTCTTGTTGGGCTGGTTAATGTGACATCTTTAAGAACTTGAGCAGCATCCACTTGACCAGAAGTCCTTAAATTCATTTGAGCAGCATACGTCAATTCTTCTGTAGATAAAGTAGAACGTATTTCTTCAGTCTTTCGCCTCTTAGATCTATCGCTGGATGAAGCAAAGGATTTCGAAGGTCGTCCAGATGTTCCTTTTTCATCATTCTTCACAATCTTCTCAGATGTTGATGTTGTGCATTCAGTATCGGATAATGTTGAAAAACATACGGTGCCATTCAACCATTCTTCATTATTTTTTAGAAACTTTTCTTGGCCTCTATTTGCTGCTTTCCATCTGGATCGAAAATTTGCAAATAACAGTCCTAATGACTTTTCATCCTCGTCTACTTGTATCACATGTTCTGTTTTCTTGAAAATTGCATCTTTCAAAACTCCAATAACGAATTTCTGTTCGTTTTTTAAACTGTCTTTCACCATGAAAAAAACATCTCTTCTTGATAATTCCATATTTGAAGATTGGGAAGACTCTGTAAAATACCAATATAAACATGTACAAAATTGAATGACATTATTTTGAAATCATTTTATACTTAACAAAACTATATACAGTGTTCTGACTCGAAATGTACAAAAATAATTTATTACTACTAAAAATGATTTTATATTTATAAAGAAAACGAATATTTATGATATAAATGATTAACAAATATATTTACATACATTCTGCACGAAAAAAAAACCGAAATTACATGAAATCTGTCTTTACGAGAATCACCTCTGTGTCAGTATACAACAGGTATAATAAAGCCTGAACAGTAGGCGGGCTCCTTTCTTTCATACATGGCTGCTCTAGGAGCCCCTCGTCAGTCCTTGCCGAATCGCCGTCTACACTACGTATACACTATGTACGTATACACTAATACACCTTTACTGCCGAAAACCGTTACGCCGTACAAACATGGGGGAAACACAGTTCTAGCTACTGAGAGTTCTTGCAGGAATATTTTATAAAATGTTGAGATTTTCGTAAAGCGTACATTTAGAATAATAAATTACTGTATTAAAATTTAAATGATCTATGAATATTAATCAATAAATGAACATACTACAAATGGAATTGATAAATAAATATTAATCTATGTTAATAGACAGAAAATATACCAACGCGCTGTAACGTAATAATCAATGGATTACATTCACACGTCCGTTAATGTCGCGCCACGTATTTCTCCCTAAAAATTAGTCTAACTATTCGTTGAGCACTCCTGAGCAGCCAGTTTTTTAGTATATTATATTTAGTACTGTACACTATCAGTTTCTTGTTGAAACAAGGTCGAGACTCGCGAAGACATTTTTAAAACTACTTTAGAAAATCGATTTTCGAAAAAAAATGTATAATTTTTTATGTTTACTTGTTGCAAAATTTAGATATTTCAAACATAAAATAAGCAATAACTGTGCATAATTATATTTTCTGCATACCTTCAGAAAGTTTTTCCATTTTGCAGAATTAAAATTGAGACAGTTTCGTCCGTTTCACAGCACTTCGAAACAGGCAAGAATTTTTCGACGCGTACGCTTGTTTAATGCGTACCGAACGGCGGCTGAATGTCGTCTGATGTCGAGGCGACCCTAGAGCAGGTATAAACCTGCCCGGTCCAGAATTTCGTCCTAGGACTATCAGTAAACAAGATCTGAACATATATAGACGAATATATACAACTCAAAAATTTGACTTTTGGCCAGCTTTTTGGGATTCTGCCCCACTGTGCAACTTTAAAAACTATGTTTCGAGATAATCGCATTTGAATCGCTTCCAGTCAACGAATTTATTTTTAAAAATTCCTAAACATACCTCAATGTACATATTTTCCAACAAAAAAAACCCGGATCCAATCGAAACATTAGTTTTTGAGATAAAAATTGCGGAAGTTTACCTGTTTTTCTTGCCGTTTACTTAGGTACCTCCCCTCAAAAAAGAAAACATTTCTTCACCACTTTTGAGAGTCAGGAAATGTTTTATTACTACTTTAGGCTGTTGCATGGTATTTTTTATCAATCTTTGAAAATGGCGGTCGTATGTCACGGTCTTCTAAACGGGTCGCGGCGGATGTTGTCAGACAGCGTGACACGTAGCGTCGGTGGGATTAATCTGCAAAAAACTAACAAAGATTTTTCTTTTATTAATATTTAAACGCAGAATATGAACCAATAAAAAGTGGGAAATGTTGAAAATCGATTAAATGAAACCCTTTGAAACAAAACGAAAAATAGAAACAAAAAAGGCTTTATTTTGCAATGGAAAATACATTTTCTTTATTTTCAAAAATATTAAGGTTCATGTTTTAGACATTAAGGTTAGAAAAATTCATGCCAAATTTCAGTAGACTCGGTCGTTCAGTTTTTTAGCTATACGTCACGTCCGTTTTGAAAATGCAGTTTAGAAGATCGTGCCAAAACTCCGCCATTTTTGAAGATTAAAGAAAAAAATACGATGGTTGTTACATGGTATTTTTTTTCTCTTTAATCTTCAACATATTTTTTCTCTTTAATCTTTAAGCCAAAAGTAGTAATAAAATATACCCTAAGTCTGAAAGATGGTGAAGAAAACTTTTCTTTTAAAAAAATCATAACAATCGGCAAATGTTTTCCTCGCCTAAACGTATCTCCCCCCTTATACAACGTATTGCGAAAACGAGGAGAAATTTATGGGAAGTCGAGCCATATTTTTTTGGTTTCGTCAGCTCATCTATCGCAGTTTCTCAATTATTGCAGTTTACGGGCGAAATTAATTTATCTTTTTTTAATACGAAATTTCTGGACCGCTGATGGTGTTGAAGTTTGCATCGTTGGAATGCAACGAAAATTCTTTTTTTTTTCATTTCTTAATTCTTATTACTACCTAAATTCTTTATGGTGCACGTTTAGGTTATGGATCCCTAATACGAATCTTTAAAAATGTTTCAATGGCTTTTGTAGCCTGAATGAGCCAGCACAATTGGATAATACGAGAAAAAAAAATATTTTGGTTGCATTCCAATGATGCAAACTTCAAGACCATGACCGGTGAAAGTTCGCCCCTCCGCATCCTCGACCCCTAAAGGATCCAAAAATCCGAATAAATTTATCACGATAGCTCTTTGTCAATACTTTCAACTGAGTTTGTGGCGAATAATAATTATTTTGTAAATAACACAGATTTGTTCTATCTTGCTTTGCGCAATTCGTACGTCAACAAGAGTTGTAAATTAAATTTATTTTTCGGTTTCCCTATCATTGAACTTATATGTGTATTGTGGCATCGTTATATTGGAAACATTTTTCTTTTGCAAGCAGAAAAAAATATTCTAATAATGACCGTGTTATTAGTAACTAATAATCGGCAATAAAGATGTGTAGATTGTTAGATTGCGATCGAAAGTATATCAGACTCAGAAGATAAAAAAGCGCACGACCAGAGAAAGTTCACAAACGGAACAATGTATTGATTTGGCACTTTTTCTCTTTTCTTTTAACCCGTAGGTTTCAGAGCTCCTCCATTCTATCCACTTTAAGGGGTTAGGCTACTATGACGACCTGAAAAGAAGGGTTAGTTGAAAAAATTAATTTTGAAGGAACAAGTGACATTATTGGAAAATCGTTTGGCCATTCATTTGTATGTACATCAAATGAATTTCATAAAAAATATCAATAATTAAAAAAATTATAAACAATCTCGTGTTTTTTTTTCTTAAAATAGATAATATTCGCTTTGACTTGACGTTGCTTTTGTTTTGTTATCGTGTTTTAAACATCATGTCTTTTTATTTCTTCAATTTTTCGAGAAAAAATGACATTATTATTGTTAAAACGTCGGTCAGGACTAAACTTCTATTACACTGAATAAGTGTGCCAAATTTCAAAAACATAGTTTTGAAAAAAAAACGCTTGTAAAGTTTTACTAGCTGTTCTATCGTTGTAATCATAAGTTTATCTTCAATATGCGATTCCTGCACCAAATACTGTACCGTCCTCTTCGATTTCAACATTCGCCACTTTCACAGTAGTTTAACCGCTTAAGGTATGAGCCTTCTTGTTGATCGATTGAAAAAAATCTCAAATAAGCCCACGTTAGGCGTAGTCACTATGAAAAATAAGAGTGCCATGCACGGGATCCCCGTGCGTGAAGTACGTAGGGAAAAATACGTGTGATAATAAATCCTCAGTTGCTGACTGCGCATTGGAAAGTAATAGTAAAAATCGTGTGTAGCCTAACAAGATTCACTCTTGCGAATATACAGTACTTCGGATTATTTTAAATTATGTATGAATTTTTCAGAAGCCCGTGATTATTTTAATATTCTCAGATACCCGTAAAAACCGTTAACTTTAGAAAACCCGAAGCTGGATAATACCTGAAGATTCTAAAATAAAGATTAATCCTTGCGAATCGGTAAAATTGAAGTCACAAATTTCTGCGAAACGCTTAAGGCGTTAGGCCACAGTAACGGGTATAAAATCATGTGCGAGTTTAACCATTTTTTTCGTATGACAAACGATTCACTCATAAAATTAATTACACATCTATTTAGCATGAATATTAAACTGTTAGAAAAAATATATATTTTTTCGATGTACAAAATGGCCGACTACTAATATTTTCTTTCATCTTTTTTTAAGCGCTCCGCGGCGTGACATTTAGCATTCCCAATTTTTTACCTAGAACAAAAAACAAAAATTCTCGTCAATCTACATTAGAATGCTTAGAGAAGGACGTACGGAATTAAAAAAATATTGTTTTATTCAAAAGTTGTAGGTATTTGAACTTAAGAAATGAATTTTCAGTGAAAAATTTCGTTTAACTGCTCATGAAATGAAAAGTTTTCGATTAATCAGAAATTCCGTATGTACTTCTCTGCGAAATGCAATTAGGAACATAACTTTTAAATTTGAAGTAAATCGAGTGAAAACTGTTGAAGTTATTTGTCACGCCAATTGGAAAAAAGCTGTTTCGAGAAGTTTCGAGTAGTCGGCCATGTTGTACATCGAAAAAAAAATTTCTAACAGCTTGATATTCATACTGAGTGTGATTAATTTTATGAGTGAATCACTTTTCCTACGAAAAAAATGGTTAAATTCGCCCATGATTGTATACCTGTTACTGTCGCCTAACGCCTTAAACAAATAAGTTAATAATTCGTACGGAGTTTTTCAGCTACATTTGTTCATGCAACAATCAGCGCTGCCAATTAATCGGTAGCTGAAGCCAAGCATGAGCTTCGTCTACAATATCAACACATCCTCATGAAGGAACATTTGCAATTGAGTTGTTGAAAAAAACATCGATTTTTTTTGGAATTGATCTTTTGTGGTTATAAAACAGAATGTCAACAGGGTTTTTCTGTGAAATAATTCTGAAGAGAATTGTTAATTGTTTTGATATCACGATAACTCAAATTGTAGTGTTGGCGCGAAATGCCACGCTATTGGCGCTGGCGCTTGTGACGTCACCGTTCGAACGTGACCGAATAGGCTATGTATATAGCTGGCGCTCGGCATACGCGCGAGTGTACACGAATATAAAATTTAGTGTTATTTTGCATCTGAAAATATCTTGAGCATTGTGAAAAAGTCTAAAACCAGTTCCATTTTCGTGCAACCACGTGGGAAAGTGGATTTGTGAAAGCAAATTCGAGTTATTTGCCGACCATCAGTTTTTAGGTTAGGAGAGGCTCAATAAATTGTATCAGTTATCATCACTACGTATCATAAGCATTTTGAGAAAGACGTATGAAACAAAAATATATTTCACTACAGTTTATGTTATAACACGTTGACACTTTCATCTAAGTGGTCTTCACAGCGAATATAAGTGGACGATGATTTCAGGTTGACACGTCGTGCTACATCGAACCATAGATTTCGACGTTTTACGTCATGTAATGCTCGTATTACATGAGTAGCAATGTTGCCAGATGGTTCTCGCGACTTCCCCCTAGACCGTTGCTGGTTCCCCTAAAAATCTCTTAAATAGCCCCCACCGAGCCACTGGCCTGAACAGTGCTGTAAATGAAGGGTAATTTTCGCGATCGGTCAAATGTCCTCAAATAGCTGTTATTTAAAATGCATTTCCCACTTGTGTATTGAGTATTTTGTTTTGAAACTTAATTGCTGCGATCTGTGCGAATTATAAATGAAGATGAATACTTTTTTTTATGGAAATAATTGTTGTACTTAGGTGAAACGTACTCGGTCGGTAAAAACATTTATCGTGGTATGGTAATCTGTCTTTGGGAGGGGATTTATTTTTTTTTAATATTACAAGAAGCCCGCTTTTATATTTGCCTATATATTTGTTTATTGTTACAATTTTTTACTCATTAGCCGAGTATATACTTTGGACTATTCTATGGTGTAACTAATACTTATTGATGACGGTCAATTCCAAGTTCATTTTACGTATTTTGCCCCATGAATCCAAATTGACTATTAATTCCCCCGAAACCCTCAATTTTTATTGCAAATGTGGGGACAAATTTGCTAACATCGATGGTCCGTCTTTGAAATTTTGCCAAAAATCGAAAAATATCCGTAGCACGATGGACGAAGCGGCATTTTAAAGCGAAAACGATAACAAACAGAATGAGCACAGAGTGGATTCCCCATCGGATTGATACTTATCGTAATAAAGAATTCACTGATGCATGAATAGCTAAATTTCGGCCCTAATTGTTAGGAAATATATCGAGGGTTCCAACATCGCTGTCATTTATATTATTATAAATATTCACAGAGCTGAAACGCTTCAACATACGAGCTGTCGGCTTAAAGTCAGCAATCAACGCTTAGCCTGAGTCGAACGTGCATTATAGCCTCGACCATTGCGACCGACATTTTGTTGTGCAGCTTGTATCGGGTGGGTTTGAATGATTGTTTTCGTTTATTTGGGCTTACTTGATTATTTGCGTTCACTCGGAATTGGTGCACTTGTGGTTGATTTTTTAAAAACGTTTTTGAGATAAAAAAACCTCGGAAATTTATAATCCCCTAAAAATACCCTCACGCTTCAGAATTCTCCTATAAAATCTCCTACAAACTTTTCCCCCTCTTTCTCTCCTAACCCAGGTAAAATACCCCTTAATCTAGGAGGAAATCTCCTAACCTGGCAACGCCGATGAGCAGTTCGTATACCGGCTTTCGAACGGTGACGTCACAGAGCGCTCGGGTAACTTCAGATATTCTCGTCGCGTTTTTGCCGAGCCTAACAGAACGATAGTTGAAAAGTGCTACATCGTTGTTCATAGTTGAAAATAAAGAAAAATACTTTGCTTTAAAAACTGCGCATGATCTTTACAATAAAATAAAGAAAAAAAATCATTCAATGACCTAATTGTTCCCGCAGTATTCAATCCATTGGCATTTCATCCCAATTATTATTTACTGTGTCTAAAAGTTGGGTAATTATGCAGTTTGAGGACTTTTCCGAAAGACGACGAGAAATTTATTGTTTTCACCGTGAATTTGTCGAAGGGGAAGAGCCCCACCCAAGACACTAAACGTAGTTTTTAAATATATTTAAATGAACTACAATTGTACTACGTTCATAATTTTTGGGGCCCTAATAACAACCCAAACAAACGCAAACGACGGCTGCAAGGGAAGAGGGGGAAGTGACCGCCGCGATTTCTCTTCGGCATTGTATTGAGGAAGGTTTTTTTTATAAATCCCCCCATCTCCCACCCCCAATATAGGCGTCGAAATATTCAAAAATGCCCTATATTATTACGCGTTTGCGGGAACTTCGAAACCCCATAATTTTTGGAATTAATAAAGAATGTCGGCCTCCCCTGATGGAATATCAATAGTGGTACATGATTAAAGCAGCTCATGGCTGTAATGATTCGTTTTATTACATTTCATTTTATGAACTACAATTTATTTATTTATATAACGATTCATTTTATTACAATTCATTTTGTGATCAAATCGTCTCTTGACAGAATAATAGCGAGAATTTTCAATAAAAGCGAATACAATTTGATATCTACTGTGACGTAAATCTTTTCCTTCGGATCTTTCGATCCTCGGGATTACACTCGCGTCACCTTCGGCCGTCCACTTTCGCCGATGCACCCGCATGCTCCGGTAGGCGCCAGCTAATTTGTTTCACCGGGTTAGCGACCGGTATGACCTGGGGGATGGGTGGAACTACGTCCATCCCCACCAAACGGCACAAACACGAAATCGGAAAAATAAAATAAACAAAAACGCGGGTTAAAAGTGAAACGGTCCAGTTTCTGGGGGTCCCGGAACTGGAAAACCGGACCTGGGTGCATCAGCGTGAGCGGACGGTCAGGGCAGTGCACGGCCGTTCAGGCTGCAAAGTTTGGTAGAGCGGGTCGGGATCTGATTCCGACAGATAAGGAGTATCAGAACGGTATCAGCAGGAACACAAACGAATTGTTTGTTATTTGGTTTGCGAGAGCTACACGGGAGCGAAATGTTACGATCAGAAATTCGGGAACTCACGAAAAGTGCACTATAATCCTTGAGAATTCCTTGATCACGTTATCACACACACGTTTCACGAAAACGTATCGAAACGTACTCGATAACGCGCGCTTACGTAGCACGATCGGGAACGAACCGAGCGTTTCGACAGAAAAACTGTCAACACGGGAACGCGAGATCAAAGCCGAGTTGCCGGAACAGCAGCTCGAGGCAGACTGTTGCTTCGAGATCTCTTTTCCAAAATCGCGATCGAACCTCAAATCCCTTGACCGGTAACTTCTGCCCTCTAACGCGAATCGCCTCTATACGCTATCGGTAATGTATCGGGAAATATTCCCGCGGCAGCGTATGGAGATCGACCGAGATTGCATCCCCTGGTGCACAGCGAAAACAGGGCCTCTCACTCAACACCAAAATCGGCACGAAGGGGTTCCACGACCCTTCGCCCGTACCCTTACCCTCCGCCCGTTCTCCAGCGTACATGCACCTTGTCGATGGGGCGCCGGTATTGCACCCAGACCTCCGCCAATTCTCGGCGACCTCCGTCGGGCGCTTCTCTCCGTCGGGCAGCTCGATACGTCGAGCCATACTCCCTTCGACGGATGAAAACGCCCGAAACCCCAACAAACTCAACGAAATCGTAATCTCGATAGCGGTAGCGCGTAATCGGAACTGTAGCCGAGGCGAATCGGAGGAATTTAGAAACAACTACCTACTTCTACCAAATGCAGCAAAACACATTGCAAAAATATTGCACAGCGAGCCATCATATCATGACATATCTCACGTAAAATCATTTATCTACAGACACACAACACAATTCAAAGCCCGACAACAGTCCTACGATCGAGAATTCTCACCGAAAATTTTCCAAAATCGAAGAATCTGTCGCCTCTGAATCCTACGACACCCTGATTGTCGATCATGAAGATATGGACGTGTTCGGAAGTCGAAAAATCGGTATTGGTCGATAGCATGCTGAACACCACTTTGGGAGAGACGTCGTTGCACGACAGTCGGAAAAGAAGGAACAAAGTACGAGAGATCGTTCGTCGTTCATCGGCCAGCCGTTCGTCTTTGACCAAAAGTCGTCACAACTCGAGTGCCAATTTGTCGAAAATTCTTACGAGCTCATTATCTCATGATAGAATCGTCGAAAGACACAGCCCTACGGTCGAGAATTCTCGCAAAATTTTTTCGAAAATCGAAGAGCCTGTCACCTCTCAATCCGACGACACCCTGATTATCGATCATGAAGATATGGGCGAGTGTTCGAAAGTCGAAAAATCGGTATCGGTCGATAGCATGCTGAGCACCACTTTGGAAGAGGCGTCGCTGGACGACAGTCGAAAGGGCAGGAACAAAGTACGAAATATTGGTTGTCGTTCATTGCTCCGCCGTTGTGGCGGAACAAAATGGTGGCGACCACAATAGTCCACGATAAAGTCGTCGGAAGATACAGTCCGTATCGATGGCAATTTCACCGCCCGAATAATTTTGCAGACGTACAAAAAGATGCGTAACTCTATTTTGCGAAATTTGATGAGTTTATGTGGGAACGTTTCGGCGATATTTCATATGCAAATCGGGAAATCTGTTGAAACAACACGCGGTCGAGAATGTTATCATTATTGCTATTGCCATCTATCAACAACAATAACCTTCACTATTATTTATTAACACCAATAATAATAATCTTCATCGTCATCATTAATATTATTATCATTAATCAAAAATAATAATCATCATTATTGTTATCATTAATCAACAGTAATAATCATTATTATTATTATTATTGCCATTCATCACCGATAATAATTACCATTAATATTATAATTATCATTTCTTACATCCTAGCGAATGTGCCTTCTCTCGGTTATTCCCAATATCCTCATTTGCCGTTATAAGCTTATTATTATACATATATAAATTTAAGAATAAGACGCGTAACAGCGTAAAAAGGAACGTGCGTACGTTTCGCACGCATATTCAACCTACAGCGATATATATACGATAGCAGCACCGCCACAGTCATCGACTTTTCCTATCCCATTGGCTGTCAACGAGAACACGATCTCAGGCGCACATTCCAAGAAGAGCTGTCAAACGAAAAACCAACCATCAACTCGTTTAAAAGACTCCAAAAACTCTACGCTGGCCCACCTGCATGGTGACCAAGAGAAGCCGCGACCCTAGATTACTTCGTCATAACATAGCCTAGACGGCTTCGACGAATTTATAACTCTGATAGAAAAATAAGATATCCGGTCTCGCAGCGTAGTCTGATATACAAACTTCTCGATATGAGAAGTCACCATAGCCATAAACTGACATAACACAAACCATGCGAATGCTTAGATCTCTGATATCGAACTCTATATCCCATGCGCTTTTTCGCCGAAACACGGGACAAAGGTCTCCTTCTCTTCATACGCATATTAGTCAGAACCGATTCCCTGGAACAAGGCCACGCACGTGACTAACGAATCTGTAAAGTATTCGCACACCATACCGCGACCAATCACGCTAATCAACCGATATCTTCACGACCAATGGTCCAATCCCTGCAGCACTAGATGACCAAAACCGCACTCTCCCTAAGGTTCCGTCTCCCACTATTGAACCCCTCCTAATTTTCATATCAAGAAAGACTTCCTTCCTGAAGTCAGTCTTCCGTCATCGACCATCACATCAAGTTCTTCTATCGAGTCTCAATTCCAGTCTCCCGTCAACTTCCATCGAACCGAGTTCTTCGATCGAGTCTCAATCCCAGTCTCCCGTCAACCACCATCACATCAAGTTTTTCTATCGAGTCTCAATCCCAGTCTCCCGACAATTTCCATCGAGTTCAGAGCTCAACCTTCCGTCAGCGAATTTCGAATCAAGTTCCTTTTATCACGTTTAATTCCGATCTACGTACCGCCAATCTTATTCCAAGTATTTTCTTTCAAGTTCTATATATATATATAGCTTCGATCCTCAGTTCGCGTAGACCATCAGAAATCCGTGTCTCACTCCGTATACCTATATAGAACCTCAAGTGGCTCTCGCCGTACGCATATACACATATATAACTCCGCGCCGACCGAAAATCTTGTGCAGGTGTCACCAACCACTTGACCAGCGAGCGCACCAGGGTACCGGCGAAGGGCCTTCGCTTTACGAGCGTCAACCGATATTTTTACGAGCGATCATACACAACTGTACGAGCGAACACGCACACACGAACAACGAATGTAAGCGAACTGTATAATCTTTTTCTATTTTTGTATTCTGTCTCTATCAGCTAATTACTCTAATCTGACCCCTAAATTATAATAAACCAAGAGTGAAGGTTATACAAGTGTCGAATTATTCGATAATACCGAGACATCGCGTCGATTCCTTAATTTAATCTTTTCCCACGCACTACCCCTTTTTACCCTCATTCCGTGCTATTGCGCTAGGCGTAGGCAAGAAAGAGGGAAACAAAAGTTTTATGCTCGCATCCCCTCCGAACGTGACACATTCATCAACAGCAACAAAAATAATAATCATCTTTATTATTTTCGCTATCAGCGTCACCATTATCATTATTATTATCGATGTCTATCAATCTGCGCTCTGCTGCAAAGTTGTCGCGAGTATAATTACTATAAAACTGAAGTTTGCATCGTTTTTTTTATTCTCGATTTTCGACGAAGTATGTTCCGAAAATTGAAATGCTGTTGAATTATAGTACACACTGTAGCACCGGTTATGTGCCATATGAATTGCATTATGGACACAGAGCGGAGGACCAAATTCGTGAAATGGTATCTTTTCCAGATGATCAGAACGAATCTCACGAACATAAAGTCTTTCTTGCAAAGGAACAAAGCTCTTCGAAAGCTTTAAAAATTGAAAGAAACAGCAAAGGGTCCATCCTGTAATGGACCTTAATGCAGGAGACTTGGTGTTGTTACGAGTGCCCCACCTATCAAGCAATATGGACCGAGTAACGCACAAGTTTTTCCACTTGTTTGATCCTTACCGGATCGACCGAGTGCTGGGGAAAAATGCATTTGTTCTCACGTATGTTGAATCCCCCGAAAAGATAAAAGGAACTTACAATAGAATTAGTTTACGAAAATGTCACTAGTCAGCTCAAGAGTAACATTGCGTGCGGCTCCGTCATTGTAAAAAGGGGGGATGAGCAGGTATATCGATAAGTGTATGTATGCGAGCGAGTGCTCATGTTATCTCTATATGTATAGATCTAAAATAAATGTAACGAGATCCGTGAGGCAACGGATTGATGAAAACTACATATGACTCATGGTGTTCGTTGTGCCAGCCGATATTGAACAGTATGTTATATAGTTATTTGCGCCTTCTCATATATGTACATAAATTTAGGCAATTGCGATTGAAATATTGAGAGTATGGCGAGATAAGTGCATTTTGTACTCTCTATGTGTCGTACAAAAGAGGGGATGATGTAAGGATACGAACATAAGGAAGGCAATATTATATGTGTGCGTGGAGAGTTTGACAATGAGTGGGGAGAGATGAGAGAGATGAGAGAGAGAGAGAGTGGAAGAATGATTACGATTGGGATCACCACTTGTCTTCGGAACGCTATAACGAGTAAACCATGAAAGGACACGCGTGTTCCGTCTCATTTGATTGTCTTTCCGTACGAGGAGCTCCTCGCGATCAAAAGTATTGTACATAAAATCTACGGAAATTGGAGACTTGTAACGGTTGCTTCTGAAGTAAACATTTTCGGGCTTCGTCCGAGAAGGGGGTTCCTAGACGACAAAGGACCAGATGAAGGTCTTGCAAGGGGTTTGGCCTTCTTGAAGACAGTCCATGCGGAACCGTTAAGAAGAACGCATGGTCGAGCTGCAAGTCGTATATCGGCGCTTCATTGTTATCCATCGAAGATATTAAGATACTTTATATAAAATTACCATACTGTACGAGTCCATTGGGCATTGCATTTACAAAATATAACCTTAGTAAGGAAATCTTACTACAGATCAAAAGTGGGATATAACACGTACTAGTTTTGGAATTACAAGATCCAAAAGACAAGTGTGGTTATCTGAGAAAATTGAGAAGTGAAGACAAAGGTGGAACTAACAGTGAAAGTGTCACGATAAGAGGAGAGGATCACAAAGAAAAGAACAACGTCGTCCAAGTCGAGCAGGCGTGACCGTGACAAGAAATCCGCAAGGACAAGGGATGACGATGAGCGGCAAGCGAGATCGCCTTCGTGGTGTGGTACCGCAGCTCAGGGTGAGTCCGATTTTGCGAAATTGACTGAAGTGCTATCAGCTATCGTTGGGACAGGTTCGGAACGGTCAAATCAGTATACTAATGAAAAAGTATTACCTGGATTTGATCAGGAAAAGGAAAGAGTTATCGGCTATGGAGTGGTTAGAGGAAGTGAACATGTCCGCGACCATGTACGATTGGAATGCACCACAAAAGAAATTTACTTGGCTCCATTAAAGTCGAAGGAAATTGTAGGAAGCTGGTACGATGGGCTTAAGAGCGTATTCTTTAGTTGGGACGCTTTACAGTAGCAATTCGCAGACAATTCTCAGGAGAACAAGACTCTGGGGAACTTCTTGACTGCGCGGTAGCGTATAAAAGTACGCTGGCTCAATCTTTACAAGCGTATTTGCTTTGAAGCTTTGAAGAGGTCATAATAATCAACCGAGTGAACCTAGAGCCCTAAGCAAAAGATCATGGAATTCGTGGTCCACGGAATCCATGATGAACAATTAAGAATGAATTTAACAAATTAAAAGGAGAACACTCGCCGAATTGAATCGATGCCTGGAATGCGTATCAGTTGATAAATGTAAAGGGATTAAACGTACGAGGTAGAGAAGGACAAGAAGCGTCCTCCGGTAGAGGAAAGAAAAAAACAGCCTAGACGATGTGAGAAGAAAGCATGGCTAGGCGGCGAGGGGCAGCCTCGCAGGAGGGGGCCGCCTCGCTGCATAGCAGGGCGTATTCTCACTAGACGTATTCGAGATCGCAACGACCTAAGTAAACAAACCACTCGAGAAATACGTCCTAGGCAACCGAGAAAAAATCTGTACCATTGGTTTGGGAAGTAACTCCTCTATTGACCGGGAGGGCCTACAGGTTGTTTCAACAAAAAATTTAAAGACACGGGGAAAACCTTGCCAACATTAGACCACGCAATAGTCGTCCCGATTACTCCATCGAGAATGAAGGTCCACATGGATGACTTTCCGTAAAGTAAAATTTTTCATTGTTGCCGATGACCAATTAACGAAGGAAATTCTTCTCGGACGAGATATTTTGCTTAAGGCTGATATTAAGGCAATATCAGATGCGTCCAGAGCGATAGTTACTTCGGA
The DNA here is from genome assembly GCA_944452715.1 of Ophion slaviceki. Taxonomy (NCBI): domain Eukaryota; kingdom Metazoa; phylum Arthropoda; class Insecta; order Hymenoptera; family Ichneumonidae; genus Ophion; species Ophion slaviceki. Next base: position 33,771,291 of record OX101788.1, on the reverse strand, counting down.
CAAACTGGTTAAAAAAACCAATAACGTAGAAGTTGAGATGATAGGTGTCAATCAGGCAGGAGCGTTGAAAGAAGTCGATATTTGGTGCGAACATCGTGACGCGAGTAATAAAACAAAATTATCATCACTACCGAACAATTATCGGCAACATTATTTCACATAAAAGAATTAGGCAAAACGATGCAGCGGAGGTGAAAATTTAATTAACTACTGAAGTTACTGTTTTCCATGGGCCGTATTGCCTCTCTAAAGCCGATCGGGATAAAGTCAAGATAACAGTAGCCGAACTAGAGAGAAGCGGCATTGTTCGTAAGAGTACGTCGCCCTGTGGTAGTCCCGTCGCGTCGTACTCATGCAATAAAAATTGCGAAACGCGAATGGCAAATTGTATATATAGAGATCTCATTAAAATTACTAAAGGTATTCAATATCCATTAACCATAACTGACGATACAATAGATCAGCTTTGTAAACAACGGGTTTTTACATCTTTGGATTTTAAATCCGGACTCTACTAAATCCAAATGCATCATGATTCCGTTGAGGATACTGCTTTTGGGATGCCGAATGAGCAATGGGAACTCTTGTGAATGCCTTTTTAGATGGCCAATTCCCCGACTGTGTTTATGGGCTTTGGGATACATAGATGATGTACTGGGCGCTACAGAAACGCTAGACGAAGGGATCGAACAATTAGAGATAGTTCTTAACGCTCTTCAGGCGAGAAATTTGACCTTAAATCTGACCAACTGAACATTTTCCCGAAAAAAATAAAATTAAGTACATAGGACGTGAAATTTCGGGAGAAGGGATACGACCAGGGATTCACAAAAGCGAGACCGTTGTAAAAGTCAGGGACCCTACGAATGTAAAACAATTTGAACAATTTGAGATCTTGCAGGATATTTCCGTATGTTTATTAAAGATTTTACGCGAAAGACTGCTCCTCAACAAACTTGTTGCGCAAAGACATCCCTTGGTCGTGGGGACCGAGGGAAAGCGAAGCAATAGGCGAAATAAAAATTATACTAGTGAACAGTATAACAGAACGTACTTCAGTGAAACTGAAGTACGCGCAGATGCGAGCGCGATGGGTCTGGAGGCTATACTTATTCAAACACATAGAGAGGGAAAACGCGTAGTCGCGTACTATAGTGGAAAGACAACTTCCATAGAACAAAAATATCGAACGGTTCAATAACACTGGCGGTATTCATGGAATTGAAAGCGTTCCGAGTTTATTTGCTAGGAATCAAATTCACGGTGATGAATGATTGCAGTGTCATGCACGCACAGCAGATAAAAGGAAAATACAACCGCGAGTCGCTCGTTAGCAGGTATATTGGCGGGATTACAATTTTGAGATTGTGTATACTCCAGGCACTTAAGTAGCTCACGTTGACTTTAAGTGGGAATCCAATTGATTGTTGTGCTATCGATATTAGGGAAAGCGAATTGATTAATGTGGCTCAAGCTCTGGATCGTAGACATCGAGGTCATTCGAAAAAATTAGAATCTGGCGAAACCCAACCGGAAACGAAACAATACTTTGACAAGTATGACCTTAAGGGTGGTGTTGTTTTTCCAAAAGACTGACACGGGCAAGCAATGGTCCGTACCAAGAATGTCACGCTTCAACGTGGTGCGATTATGCCACGATGAACAAGGACATTTCGCGCTTGTAAGAACGTTGAAAAAGATAAGGGAAAATGATTGGTTACCATTGGTTAAGTACGTAAACGCATGTTGAAACTGTTTGTATTGTGAATGGGTCAACCGGGCGCAAGCCTGGACTATTGCAGCCGATAGATACAATTACTATTCATTCCATACGAAAAATCTCGATCATGTTGGATCATGGGCACGCAGTAGGCGTGGGAAGATATAAATACGCACCATGCAGATGGTTGTACTCAATTTTTTGTCCTTAAACCTGTCCGCGATACCTCCAAAACGAGGGTGATAAGAGCACTGATTCAATTAATCGCAATATTCGGGGTACCGACTCGGGTAATGAGCGACAGAAGGATGGCCTTCACGTCGCATTCATTCGAGACCTCTTACGAGGAGTATGATGTCAAGCACATACCCACCGCTGTGGCAACGCCATGTGCTAATGGGCACTGTGAGCAAATTAACCGCACAGTTTTAAGTTCGCTTGCAGCTACCTGTGCTGGGGAAGCAGGGGAAAACTGGGACGACAACGTACAGAAGGTCCAGAGTGCTATTAACTCTCCTACCAACAGAACTACGCGCACGTCACCAACTCAGCTCCTGTTTGACTATAACCGGGCAGTATGGCCGAGGCTAAACTACTGGCAGGGATCCAAGGTGCATTGGACCAGGTTGAGCTGACGGAGGCTGCTGAGGCATCCATGGATGCAGAGCAGAGGCAACGTTAGAGGGCTTTCGACACCCGACGGTTTGAGCCGCCTACGTACGCAGTGGGCGATGCCGTAATGGTAGCAGCGAGTCCTGTTGCAGACGGGCAGAGCAGGAGGCTGGTCGCGAAGGCAAAAGGGCCCTTCAAGGTGACGGCCGTTCTGACTAACGACCGGTACGAGGTTCAGGATCTCCGAGTTCTGGGAAAGCCGCCGAATCAACACAGCATGGTAGCGGTCCGCGGCTTGCGAGGGTGGGTCACCTTCGACGCCACGCAGTAAGCCCGCGAGTACATTTCGTCACCTGGTGACGGATCGCGAGTCAGTGGCCCCGAGATGCAATCTGTGGTCGAGATTGTGTGTTACGACGGGCGCTGGTGAGGCAGGACTAGGGCCGAGTCCATTTTCTGCGATTGAGAACTGGTCAATCTCGAAGTCCGTGGAGTCTGGGCGGAGGCCACGACCAACAAGGTAGTCGGAGTCAGGGTGCCGTAAGGCTGAGAAGGCCGGTTGCCCTCTCAGTCTGCAGCCGGCACGTGGCAAGGCTAGCAACCGTAAGAAGGTGGTCGGAGTCAGGGTGCCGTAGGGCTGAGAAGGCCGGTTGCCCTCTCAGTCTGCAGCCGGCACGTGGCAAGGCTAACAACCGTAACCAAGTTCCTGTCCGAATACCTTCCCGAACTAATCAACTCTTGGTCATAACTGTTTATTGATGGACACTTTCGAAGGAACTGATCACTCCTATATGAAGTCTTCATTCAGATGCAGTTATAGCCATTCACACACCTTAGTGCTTGATGTGTGTGTAATAAGGGGTTGTGGTTTTTGAATTTTAGCAAACAACTTGTGCGGAAAAAGGTCGAGGACGACCTAGAATGGTCAGGGAGGCCGAATGAAGTAAACATTTTCGGGCTTTGTCCGAGAAGGCGGTTATCGGAATTCGGGCTCGCTCAGCACGAGACCGTAAACACTTGAGAGGCACGTGGCCGCTGGATGACGCCTTTCTTAGACGACAAAGGACCAGATGAAGGCCCTGCAAGGGGTTTGGCCTTCTTGAAGACAGTCTATGCGGAACCGTTAACAAGAACGCATGGTCGAGCTGCAAGTCGTATATCGGCGCTTCATTGTTATCCGTCGAAGATATTAAGATACTTTATATAAAATTACCATACTGTACAAGTCCATTGAGCATTACATTTACAAAATATAACCTTAGTAAGGAAATCTTACTACACTTCGAAACACAGCACCGCCCAGATAAGTCACGCTATTTCGTTATTGTAAATTAATCGAATAGCAAAAGGGTCCGTTCAATATTGACGTAGTCAGTGATGAATGACAAAAGTGACGAATCAGATCGACTGTATATTTGTTTGTAACGTCAATGGTTCTCTCTCACTCCAGCCACTTTAGATTTAACCATAACTCATACTCATAGTATTAAATATCCACGGCGATATCATGTAAAGAGACGAAAGTGATTTAAAAAAAAACTTTATATGTAGATATTAAATTGTCTTCGCTTTTATTGAAAATTCTCGCGATTATTCTGTCAAGAGACGATTTGATCATAAAATGAATTGTAATGAAATGAATTGTAAGTCATGAATAAATTGTAATTCGTAAAGTGAAATGTAATAAAATGAATCGTTATATAAATAAATAAATTGTAGTTCATAATATGAAATGTAATAAAACGAATCATTACATAAGTGGTGCCCCACGTTGGGCGCCAGTGGGTCCCAATCAGTTTCTTATAAATGGACCTACGAGCTTAAACGTGTACGGGTATCACGGAGCGTCAATAATCTCTCTGATACTCGCTTCCCACCGCCAAATATCGCGACCGCGAACGTTGGAAATCAGGAACAACAAATGAACCATTTAAACTAAGCGTAGGCACGGTTCATAAGAGTTCGGTTCCGTGCCATGATTTTAGGGATCTCGTTAAGGACTTAAAGCGTGATATAGATGGCGATAATGCGGCAACACCTCGATCTCGAGTATCGATAGGGACTTGCCCACAAATGCAGATGACGATTGAAAGCAATATTGTAAGAGCACTCGTAGATACGGGTAGTCAAGTTACATGTATCTCCGAAGATTATTCTGTAAAAATCTTCGGAGATTTTTACAGAAATGTAACTTGACTACCCATATCTACGAGTGCTCTTACAATATTGCTTTCAATCGTCATCTGCATTTGTGGGCAAGTCCCTATCGATACTCAAGATCGAGGTGTTGCCGCATTATTGCCATCTAGATCACGCTTTAAGTCCTTAACGTGGTCCTCTAGTTTCTCGGCTGTTTTTTTACGGCTTTTTCAATATTTTTTTTAAGGGCAAAGCATCGAAATAATCAATCTCATTGTTTTTGCATAATCTTTATTAACATTTAAATAAGCTTTACAAATTTTTTGAAGTTAAAATATATAATAGAATAAAAGTTATAGTGGCCGACAGGAAGACATCAAGTAAAAGAGGTGCTTGACGGTGACCAAGATTGCGGCTGTTCTGCTTATCTGAAATCAAAAAACCAAACGGCATTTTAATTTTAATATTTAAGACTAGCGATTGAACTAGAGTGAATTCTAAATTACAAAAATTGACTTTTTTATACACTTTTGAAAATTTCATTCTATTTTTTACTCATTTTTTCTTAAGTTTTTCGCTCGTACAAAAAAAACTATCGAAGCAATCATGATAATCCTAGTTCAATCGCTGGCTTATAACATATATACTAAAGATGCTGTATAAATTTGAACAAGATCGGTGCAGTAGTTTCTGAAATATCGTGGTCACCGTTTCGAAAAATGGTTTGAAAGTATACGTGCTCCGTATACCTGTTCCGTATACCTGCCCCGTTCCAGGGCCGTAACTTGTGAACCACTTCGAA